>CM040475.1:5406258-5476533 GCA_022758105.1 Pangasianodon gigas
ATGTAGAGAGCACAGGGATAATGTAGAAAGCACAGGGATAATGTAGAAATGTAGAGAGCACAGGGATAATGTAGAAAGCACAGGGATAATGTAGAAATGTAGAGAGCACAGGGATAATGTAGAAAGCACAGGGATAATGTAGAAATGTAGAGAGCACAGGGATAATGTAGAAAGCACAGGGATAATGTAGAAATGTAGAAAGCACAGGGATAATGTAGAAATTTTACAGATAGGGACCTCTTTAACTGTAAAAAAAAAAAAAAAAAAAAAAAAAAAAAAAAAAAAAAAAAAAAAAAAAAAAAAAAAAAAAAAAAAAAAAAAATTCACAAACCCACTCTAAAAAAGAAAAAAAAACCTCTAGAGAAAAAAAAACTATTAAAAAAGAGATTTAAAAAATACAAATAAAACCCACTCTAAAAAAAAACTCACCAACCCCACAAACCCTCTCAAAACAAAAAAAAATACGAGACCAAAAAAGCTTCCTCTAAAATACAAAACCAAAAACTGAAAACATTCAACTACTCATTCCTGAGACGAAAATCTCGGATGGATGCAAGGACAACCCCAAAACATATATATATATATATAAAAATTAAGTATGCAGAAACAATTTATGTCTTTTTGAAAATCATATTATCATTTTTTTAAAATGTTTTTTAAATGATATTCAACGTGAAAGTGTGTCGTGCCTGGTTGTAGATGTCGTCGGAGCGCAGGCGGCCTATGACCATGCTGATGAAGGTGGAGCTGATGGGGACTCTCTGGAAGTAGCTTTCGGGGTAGTTATTGGGCCGTTTAGCCCCAGGGTTACTGGAGTAACCGGTGCTTCTTAAGAGTTTACAGATATCATCCAGATTTGAGTCTGCTGAGGATCGAGCAGCACTGTGTGGGGGAAAAAAAGTGTTTAATGTCTCAGATTTCATGTCATCAATGCCTAGGAATCAAGTTTCAGTACAGAGATAATGCCACTAATGCGTCAGGTTTGGGTTAAAAAAGGAGAAAGAGTGGCGAAGAGATAATAGTATTAGTATTATTCAGATAGACAATGACCAATGATAATCTAATTATTTAATATCTAATCATGTCTAATCATTGTAAACTGAAGACAACTGAATGGCCATGTACATCTTTACCTGTATCTGTAATAAGACACCAGCATCCTCTCTCTGACTTCTCCTTCTATTTTCTGATCTATAACCAACAGCATGACGCCGTACAGATACAGAGCTTCACACTGAACAAGAGGAAACAACAAGAAGATGACAGATTTCTCCATTTTAATACATATACTTCATTTTAATTAGTCATTTTATATACATCTTATATACATCTACTTCATTTTAATCAATTTTTTTGTTACCAAAAGTTGTTTTCCATCTTCGTTGAGCAGGACTGTTTCCAGAGTCTGCTGAATGTAAACACCTTCATTAAGGTCATCCAGGTACCTTAAAAGCCATCATGAAATTATTATTATTATCTCAATACAGTCACCTTAATATGGTCTAATTAATGACCCATCTAAGGCCATTACTAAATTATTAAGACACAGGAAAACACCTAGTGGTTCTAATGTTAAAAAACTTTGTGATCTTTTGTAAAGCTCTATCATTAAGTAAGCATTAACCAATGGTAGAATCAATAAATATATAGAAGTATATACATTACAGAATCTTAAACTATACAGTTTCTGTGCCTACTGTAGCCTCAGATTCCTGTTCTGGGCTGACAGGAGTGCAACCTGATGTGAGATTTTGCTCTTGTAGTCCAACTGCTTCAAAGTTGTGCATTCTGAGATGCTTTTCTGCTCACCACGGTTGTAAAGAGTGATTATTTGAGTTACTGTAACCTTCCTGTCAGCTCGAACCAGTCTGGCCGTTCGCCTCAGACCTTTCTCATCAACAAGGTGTTTCCGCAAACAGAACTGCCGCTCGGTGGATGTTTTTTTGTTTTTCACACCATTCTGTGTAAACTCTAGAGACTGTTGTGTGTGAAAATCTCCCAGGAGATCCCAACCATGCCACAGTCCAAGCCACAGAGATCACACTTTTCCCCATTCTGATGTTTGATGTAAGTATTTACTGAAGCTCTTGATCTGTATCTGCATGATTTTATGCTACAAGATTGATTGGTTGCCTGGATAACTGCAAGAATGTGTAGGTGTTCCTAATAAATTGGCAGATGAGTGCAGCATGTCTAGCATTTATCAACAATTACATTTACAGTTTGCTCACCTTATTAAATCCACAATGTATTTATGGACACTTTCGAAGGCCAGATAAAAGCGAGACAATATTTCAATGTTGTTTTCCCGGAACTCCTCGTCCAGGTCCTGAAGTTCTGGCTTGGCCTCAAGCTTGCTCTCGTAGTACTCTGGACCCTGACGTTTCACACACAAGCATTGAAACACATCAGGGTCAAAATAGAAGTTTTTGCCCTTCTTTATGCGTCTGACTATATTTTGAGTGTACAACTGTGAAAGATTGATTAACAGGAGGCTACCTTGAAGTAGCTGAAGTCGCAGATGATGTCTCCATATTTCTGCTGGTCGCTCTTGTCTCGGAGCCTGAACACAGTGGGGATGAAGTCGGAGAGGCGCAACAGCTCAGCAATGATGGCGTTTCCTCGGGACACGATCCTCAGGATGGCCTGGCCGCACAGGTTATTCTCGGCAAGGAAGTCCATCGTGGCAGCAACAGACTCCGGGAAAGCATCCAACAGTACGATACTGGAGCTGATAAACTGCCAAAGCACTGCAAAGAACAGGCGATTATCAGCCATGAGCTTCGTTTAGGCGATACTAGAGCTGCTACTGTTTTCATCAATTCTACTACTAATACTACTACTAAGAACAAGAAGAAGAAGAAAAAGAAGAAGAAGAAGAAGAACAAAAGGAGGAAGAAGAGAAGTAGGAAGAGAAGAAAGAAGTGATGATGAAGAAAAGAATGATGCTGATGAAAAAGAAAATGAAGAAGAAGGAGGAGGAGGAGGAAGATGAAGAGAAGATTAAGGTTAGATGATAAAGAAGAAAAAGTAAGAAGAGAAGGAGATAAGAATAAAGAAAAAGAAGGTCAAAGAAAGGTCAAAGAAAAAGAAGAAAGAGAAGAAGGAGGAGGAGAAAGAGGAGATCAAGGCAAAAAATAGATAAAGAAGAAGAAGAAGAAGAAGAAGAAGAAGAATGAGAAAGGGGGATCAAGGCAAAAAATAGATAAAGAAGAAGGAGGAGGAGGAGGAGGAGGAGAAAGTGAAAATCAATGTGAAGACTAAATAAAGAAGAAGAAAAGGAGGAGGAGAAGGAGAAAGAAGAGAAGAGGAACAAGAACAAGAACTAAGTTAGGAAGAGAAGAAAAAGGCAATGATGAAAAAAGAAGGAGAAGCAGGAGATGAAGAAAAAGTAGTAGTAGAAGGAGAAGAAGAAGAAGAAGAAGAAGAAGAAGAAGAGATGGAGAAGGAAAAAGACAAATTACGCGAAATGGCAACACTGATCCATTTTTGGATCTATCAAACTATTATTATTATTATTATTATTATTATTATTATTATTATTATGTGTAAATAATCAGCTCGGGCTGGAAAAGCAGGCTAAAATAACTAACTATAAAAATAACCAGAATGATTCTGATTCACTGTCAAACAGCAAACGCAGATGTAAATAAAAGACTAACTGTAGCGACATCTGCGGTGTTTAATCTGCAGTTTGTGTTTATTATGTTTTAACAATACAGTTTAAATGTGTCAGCTATGCAGCTGCACTACTCACCCTCTCATCTGTTTTCCGCTTCCCAGTCACGTGACTGTCATATGACAACGCTTCCGCTAATGCTAAACGGTCGACGACATTAAAACCGCTCAACAAAATAAAAGTGTTGAGTTGTTTTTTTTTTTTTTCTTTTCTTTTTTTTTTTTAAATTACAATTGGTTCATTGTTTCATGATTTTGGCCTGGTGACAGAAGACATTGTGTACAAAACCAATGTTCCATGCTTGAACGACATACTCATGATATGTTAAAGGGGGGTTTTGGAAAGACAGAAATTACAAGATAACAGAAATTGAAGCCTGTAAAGATTTGGTGAGGATGGAGTCTGGTAACTTAATGGATATATGCAATGGGAGAATCCTTCTGCTTGTCAGCTTTTCTTATCAACAAGCACAATGCAGTCAAAAAGATTTTTTTAGCCATTTGTACAGTCAATTTCCTTTAAACTACAGATATATCCAGTTATGAGAGGTGGCCAAAGTACCCAAATACTCTACTCAAGTAAACACTCTGGTTAAAGCTGAAGTTCAAATCTTTCCTCAAGTTAAAGCAGAAAAGTGTACAGGCTTACAGTATGAAAGTAAAAAACACAAGAAACATTCACAAAAGATAAAAAAAAAAATCTGCCTCAAATGACACTCATTTTAGTTACTGATAATAAATCAAGGCCGCTTCACCAGGAATGTGTCAAAACATTAGCTAAGGCTAACTAGCAACAGCTTTATTCCTGATTTTGGTTACTGAAGATAAATTAGCACCATTTTCACCAAAGAACTTGAGAAAAATATTAGCTAAGGCTAACTAACAAGAGTTTTTCCCCCTAATCTCTCAAATGTTAGCTAGCATGATAATAACTCATGATACGAACTAGCTGAATGCTAATAACTAGTTGCCACAATACAAACAGACAGTGCAGTAACCAAGTAATTGTACCTCTGCCAGTCATGCTGGCTAGCAAACAAACTTGGTTGTTGCAATTAACAGTTTGATAATTGTAATTTTTCTTTAAAAATATTAATATTCTTATGAAGGTGGGTATGGTGGCTTAGTGGCTAGCATGTTTGCCTCGCACCTCCAGGGTGGGGGGGGTTCAATTCCTGCCACCACCCTGTGTACATGAGTTTGCATGTTCTCCCTGTGCATTGGGGGTTTCCTCCGGGTACTCCAGTTTCCTCCCCCAGTCCAAAGACATGCATTGTAGGCTGACTGGCATCTCTAAATTGTCCATAGTGAGTGAATGGGCATGTGAGTGTGTGTCTGTGTGATTGTGCCCTGCAATGGGTTGGTTCCCCATCCAGGGTGTCCCCCAAATATTTTAAAATCAAAATATTCAAGGTTTTGAAAAGAAAATGACATCTGCTTGCAATGTCTTTTGGGTAGCCTTTTATAGCCTAGTTCAGCTTCTAAGGGTCATCTACTATGATAAACTGAGGACAAGACAAGTTGATGAGGGTGTATTGAATACATTATTGGAACACAGCCCAGATATAAAAACATTAAATATTGTGCAATATTATACTTTACATATGGGCATTAATAATCATGATGTAAGAATATCAATATTATTGAGCACAAATGTTGTACTTAACCCTTTCCACATGAAAAAAAAAAGCTATAAACTTTTTCCAGAATGATTTCTTTTAACTTTCCCTGTTCCATTTTCTGAATAATTTTAAGGTTTTACAGGTTAAGAGTGTCATGGAAAGGAAAACATGAAATATGACTTGCGTAAGAGATTTTAGTGCAAAGAATAACGTAAGGTCCAGCACCATATAATTTACTTTCACATTAAAAATTTTTTTTAAAAAAATCACACCTTTCACACCTTTTTTTTTTTTCCCCCAGGTCTGGAAATTAGAACTTTTTACGGCCCATTTTCTCCCCAATTTGGTCAACCAGTGAATTCCCACCCACCACCCAGCTCTCCGCTATCATACTACCATTACCAGCCAGGGAGGATGAAGGATGAAGGCCTTCCTCTGAGACACATGAAGCCAGCCAGCCGCGTCTTTTCTTTGATGCTTTGCTGCATCACAGGGCAGCGTAACACACTCAGAGGAACGCACTATCCACCCTCTTCCACATAGATGAGCTCATAAACCCAGAAAGCACTGCCATTTTGACCCTTGGCTTCCAGCCACGGATGTCCGTGGCATTAACACAATTTGAACTTGCCATCTCCCAGTGATTGGGTGAATGCTTTTCTGTTTCACCACTTGGGAGCAGAAATGAGTACTTTTACGTCCAAACTTTTACAGATCTGTGCAAGAGCCCTGAAATATAATTACAGTTTCTACTAGGAAAATGACACACACACGAGTTTTCATCTAAATTTATTGTCATCCTCAAACAAGTAGAAAATATATCTTCTGTCTAAATCAAGCCACAGCCTATTAAAACAGTTTTAAATTAAAAGCATTGCACAAGGCGTATGGCTCTGGAAAATAAAGCTTCTGCCACCGATTCAATTTTAAGGCTCGGTATGATTTCATAAGTTACCTCCATGATGGTGCCCGATCATATTTGTGGATCTAAATGAGCTTTACTGAGCCTTACAGTGATTCTAGTTGATCATGTGTAAATGTACTGCTGTTAACATGACTAGTGACAGATGTAAGGAGGCAACAGACATACTGCTGCACTTCACAGAACACATTCAGGAAAGAAAAAAAGCATATGCATCATTTTAAAATCTAGATGAAAGATTTTGCTTAAATTTTTTTTTGTTTTGTTTTGTTTTGTTTTTATGGATAGGTTGCAGAAAGGTGTGTGATTTTTTTCAGACAATACTTATAATCGTGTATCTCTTGTCTACAATACACTACAAGTGCAGAATCACATGGAGGACACCAGGCAATAATGTTCACCAACAAGAGAACAATTCACATGGAGTTTTAGGCAAAACTCTTCTAAAAATCACACTAACAATTCAGAGCACACAAAAAGGGTCACCATATGAGCACTCCACTTAGGCCAAGGAGGGATTTGTCATCATCATCATCATCATCATCATAAATACAAACTTATAAAATTGCTTAAAACGACTTATAAAATGCAACCATAAAACGTATGTACAAAATGAGCAATCTTTTTTCCTCATCTTCTCAACAGCTGCAGCATGCATTATTATAAGAGGGGACAGTTAAAAAAAAAAAAAATTAAAAAAAAAAAAAAAACATCCAGGGTACAGAAATCATTAATGTCCTTTTCCCAGAAAATCAAACTGACCAAAAAATATTTAAAAAGTGGGGCCCTTATCTATATAACAGATGCCTTAGGGTTTCAAATGTGAAGCAAAGCCCCCTTTCCCCATTAACCCTCATGTTCTGTTCAGTGTAACAAGGAATTTTGATTTTATATAGCAAAACAATCCATTTTTGCAAAGGGATGCATCATATTAAATATATATTATTAGAAATATACTCAAAATTTATGCACATGGACACTTAAAACCCCTACAAGCATCCAGGTAAGAGATGAAGGAACCATAACAGTAACTAAAATCACATTTGATTTTTGATATTTATAAAAATATTACATTTAACACTTTAACGCCAGCTGGTTTTTCCCAGGCTAAATAGACCTGAATAGAATCTATGTAATATAAATATTTCTTTAAAAAAGGCTGTTCATTAGAGAAACTGAGGCAAGGAGATCAGTTCAACTTTCAACTTAGAAATTTTAAATAGGTCAAACAGAACATAAGGGTTAAGCTTCAGGTACACATGAGAAATACAAACGACCATTTGTTAAGAATTGGCAAACCACAAATAAAAAAAAGGGCTTTAAAAGAGTCCGGTTTAAACGGTGCATGAGGAAAAAACACAGTCCCACTCCTTTGTACAGGCACTGATAACAGTCCGCTAACAGTCTTCTGCAGCCGTTCTCCATCATCTCAGACTCCCAAGGAGAAACTCGAAATCCTAGGAAAGTCAACCCACATGACACCAGAGCACCTCCTGGTAATCAGAGCTACAGATCTTCACTGGTTGTGCTGTATTCGTTTTCATATTACACTCAGTAGATCAATAAGTGAAGTTGAATACGTTTTGCCTACTGCTATTGTAGAATAAATTCCAACAGATTTCATACAAGACATGTTTTCATACTTGATGCCATTAGATGGCTTAAGAGGCAGGGTTTTTTAAACACCAACAAAAAGTGCCCAATTTTCTGTGCATGTCTCTCTCTCTCTCTCTCTCTCTCTCTAGATACATACACGCATATTTTCTTGATTAGCTATCTTCTTTCACAAAACAGGGAACCGTAACATTCAGCAAAAGTAACTTTGGCACCATGGATCCTCCTTGTGGCAAAGGGAGGATTGTTTTTTTTTTCTTTAAAGAAAAAAAAAAAAAAGATTCTGCCCATAGCCTGAAATAAAAGGTCTTCTTCCTTTTTTTTTCTTTTAATAATTATAGTCAAATTGCACGTTTAAAGGTACAGACTAGCTGGGCCAGGATTCTTCATTTTGTGTGCAATACTGTTCACAGATGAACAGAGCTGAGAGATCTTAAATTCAACAGAACCAGTCTTTTCAATTCGTGTCTGCAAATTTCATAAAACAAACACTAACAGTAAGCTTGAATAAGAAAGTGAGAAACGTAAAAGCGGCGCAAGCAGGATTAGTCAATAAGTTGTAACTGGATCCTCACAGTCACTCTCTTTTTCACAAACCTTGATTATTTCCGAAGGCAAATGAGCTGATGAATCAGTGTTCCTCAGACCCTGACAAGGTTTTTCTAACACTTTGTGGGGGCTCCCAGGAATCACTATCATCAGTATCCTCATCATCCTCGTCATCATCATCGCAATCATCATCACCAGTGGCTGAGGGCCCTTGCTCTTCGACCGTCATCTCGTTCTCCCCCTCTGACTCCTCCTCTTCTTGCTCATTACCCGTGTTATCTTCAAAAGGATCTGCGCCCATATCCACCTTCCTGCCAACCTCCGCAAACCACTCCCTGACCTGCTCGTAACTCATGTTCGACTTGGCTACCAGCTCGTCCAGATCTTGCTCGTTCAAAAACTTGTGCTTCAAGTAGTATTCCTTAAGAAACTCTTTCCCTGTCTTGAACTTCATTGGTGGGGACTTCTCTGAACCTGTGGATTTTCTGGCTCTCCTGCTGCGGGACCTTCCCCAGCCACGGTTCCGAATTCTCCGTTTCCTGCCCTTGTTGCCATTCAAACCCTCTAAGTTGCCACTCTGGTAATAGAAGTACCACTTAAGATTGCCGTTCTTCCAGGCATATCTGGTATCCCCAAACCAGTTGACAATGTAAGACCGGGGCAGCCCACTTTCCTCGGCTAGCTGGTCATATTCTTCGGCAGATGGCCACTGAGTGCGTACAAAGGCACTCTTGAGGACATGAAGCTGTTCCGGAGTTTTCTTCGTGATCTTTTCCTTGGGCAACTTTTTTCCTCCAGGTGGACTCTGGTTACCTTTACTCTGGGAGGGCTTACCATCCATCTCATCCGTCTTTTGTTCAGAGGACTCGGTGACAGGAGTTTTCCTCTTCTCTGTGAACCAAGCATCAATCTCCCGCCTGGTGAGCTTTGTTTCGGCCCTCAGGCGACTCAGTTCTTCATCCGTGGGGGTGTCACATTTTTGATAGCTCTCCTCTAGAATCACCAACTGCTCTGGAGTCTTCTCCTTAAACTTCTGCAGAGTGAAGTCTGGAAATGGGTTCCAGGTCTTGCGGGTCTCCTTCTCTTTGACAGGCGATGGTGTAGGGGATTGAGGGGTCTCATCACTAGAGTCAATAACAATGGTGGCACTACTGTTGTTGGCCCTGGAGCTGTCATGGGGTACGCTGAAGTGGTTGTTTTTGGAATTGCGTTGATTATAGCGGGTATCGCTGAACCACTTCTTGATCTCGCCTTTGGTGAGGTTGGTCAGCTTCATCAGCCTGGCGATTTCGGCATCACTGGCAAAGTGGTTTTTCATGTAGCTGGCTTTCAGCTCAGCCAGCTGCTCCTTTGACTTCTTTGGGCGCAGGGAAAAGTTATCAGCATTGAGGGCAGAGCTCTCCTGAGGAGTCAGCGATGGTGGCTGGACCGTTGTGGCTCTTTTTGTTTCACTAACAGCAGAGGTGGTCTGACTAGTCGTGATCTTAGATGCCTGGCTCTGACTTGGCATTCCTGCAACAGTCAGTGTGATAGGGGTGGTGCCTGGCAAGCTGTTTGCGGTGCCAACCTGCGTCAGAACCAGGCCTGGCTGCCCCACGATTTGGCAAGTCTGAAGGATCGACTGGAGACCATTGGTGGCAGAGAGATGGTGAGCTGGAATGACTGTAATGGTCTGGGGCACCGTGTGGACCGTGCCATTAAATTGTTTCCTTCGAGCCTCTTCAACTTCCTCTGGCGTCCAGCTCACACCATGCTTCAAACGCTGAGCAGAGAACCAGATCTTTATCTGCTCCTCTGAGAACTTGGTCTGGGTTGCCAGGCCCATAATCTCAGACACAGATGGGTAAGGGAACTTCTTGTACGTGTTCACCAGCAGTGCATTCGTGTCCATGGCTGCATTGTAGGTCGGAATGCTGCTCACTGGAATCAGGAGCTGAGCCTGAGCACTCTGCTGGGCCTGCAAGGCTGACAGGACCTGGGCAAGGCCAGCAGGAAGGACTGTAGCAGGGTTCACAACTGGCTTCTTTTGCTCTGCAGGAGATGGATTGGGAATGCCGAGAAACACGCCAGGTTTCGTGGAATCAAGAATTGGGTTTGTCATGTCTGCTGTAATGGAGGATGCTTCCATTGACTCTGGATCCCCTTCGCTTTCAATTAATGAATCGCCCTCTTCTGCCCCTTTGAGAGACACGGCTATTCTTTTGGGTTCAGGCTTCTTTTTCATGATAGGAGTTTTGCTGAGAGAAATCCCGGTGATGGAAGGGTCTTCGCTGTCCTCTGTCTCAGCCTGAACATTTCCTTCAGCAGTCAGATCTGTGACTGACTGCTCTACAGCAGTTTGACTTGGGCGTTTTCCTGCAGCATGGCTTAAACTGTCTTCATGCTCTGAGAACAGAAAACAACATTTTCAGTCTTTGCATGACAACTACAGAATAAACTCTGTGGCAGTATTATTAAGTAAATGTATGCTGTAGCTAAATTCAGCTGCCATTTATTCAGGTACATCTACTATAGAAGCGCATTTTTGTGATATTAATTGCGGCAGCCTTCATGCTGCAAAGCACATTCCAGCCAATCAATCAATAAACGGAGACCTGACTAGGTGTTATTTTGGTGGTGAACCATTTCCACAGCAGTTCTCCTGATGCCTGGCATTGCCAGAAAAACAACCAAAAGTCTCCGGCCAACAGCATGCTGGTAGAGGATGACCAACACAAACTGTTCAAGGACAAAATTAACTATTATGAAAATGAGCTTTTCTTAGAATGGGCCATCACCCAAATAATATCTGGTCAGCGGTGACTATGGTGGTCCCTTTCCATAGATAGGCTATTCAGTAGTTGTTTATCTACAAAGTGCACCCATATGATAGATGTACCGGGAAAAATTTATGAGTTCATACTTTTGAAACTGGTTCCCAAGTTCTTGACTCCAGGATACCAACCCTCACCTCCTTCACTGTCCAAAGGAACCACTATGCCTTCTGTAGGGCCTTCGGCAGTGTTTTCGACTCCTTCTTCCCCTGCAAGGGTCTCCATATCCAGATCCTGCTCCACTACATCTGATGGAAGCACCATGCAGGGGGTGGTGGACTTCCTTCGGCTCGACATTGTGTCTGTAGCACCAGATAGGCTTTGAGACGGCAAAGACTCTCTGAAGCGGCAAGAAACTGTATTCACATGCTAAAGGTTTGCCCCACTCCAATATGACATCTGCTGAAGAAAAAAATCAGATAAACATCACATTTGATATACTTAAATTTTAGTTAGCTAAATCCATCATGAACAATTTGCATATTAATTTTTATAATTAACATGTTTTCTTCAATCATGTCTAAGATTTACTTTGTAGTGTTGACTTTTTAGTTTAAACTTCTTTATTCTTCTTTAACTTCTTTTCTACATTACCCACAAAGCCGTTTGATAGTGGCGCCAGTTGGATTTAGCACTCACTTCATCTCTACCTAAAGAGAGCGATGCAGCAGCACTTTAGTCCTTTAGTCTGTCCAGCTCTCTCACCTCCTCATCATCTGTACACTCTGCTCAAACAAGTCAGCTTCCAAAGCTTCAACTTTTATGCTAAACCCGGTAACACCACTGGGCTCGTCATCTCGCAGATCACTAACTAGCCAAGTCCAAGGCTCTGTCATAACTTGCCTTCAAGTCCTGCCAAAAATATCGTAAATATGAGGTGAACGCACATGAACGTCTCCTCAATGTCATACATACAACTCAGGAACTTGTATTTTTCTATGAACCCCAACTTTCCGGATTAGGGGCGTGTCAATAACAAAAAGTCATGATGGCCCCCAATATGAATGTGGCACCTGAAGCAGATGGTAAGATTTATGTGGTAATTTTGCATGTTAACTGTTCAGCTCTTTATTTTCTTTCAGTAAGGCAAAATTAAAAATATAAAAATAAATATATAAATAAAAACAGAAGTTGTTTCCTCACAACCAAAACCACCTGAACGCACACCATGTCGTAATCACCACCTCCAACCTCTTACGCAAGAACTTCCGAGGAGGACTTGAAGGCAGCATCAGCGTAACTGTGTCGTATAGCTGCATTGCATTCACTACTTCTATGCCGGACTTCTCCGTACTATGATGTTGATCACAAATTGTGATCGAGAAAAGAAGCTCTTGCTCGTTTATTTTTAGGAGCAGCAAAATCTGCCCATTATCCACATTATAACCTGGTAGCAATGTCTCCCTGTGACATCAGCACGGGACACAACCCCACTTCCCACAGGAATAAACAAAGATAAAACAAGGAGAACAAATTATCACTAGAATTACTAACATCACAAATAATTTAGTATAAATATAATTAATGTGTTTCAGGGTGGAGTTGTCCTTTAACTGTGTTATAAACAGGTAGGCAACTACTTGTCTTTCACTTCATATCTATTTAAATGAACCTGAATTTATTTAGGTTATATAGAAGAAATGTAAATGTAGAGTTTTTTTAAATAGAAAGAAAGAAAAGAAAACAAAGTGCGGGAAACCAGAGCCAAAATGAACCTGAAAAACCAGCCTGTATGTTATGGAAATATTACAGGTCGTTACTTCTTCCACTCGTTCACACAGCAGTGCGTTATTAGCCGTTATAAGTGATGTATAACGCTTGTAGGTAAGTGGCTAAAACTTGGATTTAGATATTGTGTTTTGAGACAGTTAGCCTTTGGCTGTCATTCAGGACTGAACACGAGGATGCTAAGCTGCTGTAAACTCACCGGGGAGACCTCTCGCTGTTCAGCACAAGCCCAAGGTTTTTTTTTTTGAGAATGCTAAAAGCTAGCCCGCTTCGCTTCACTGGTTCAGACTGCAGTTATGAAGCTAACTAAGCTTAAGCTAAGCTAACTAGCTGCTCCTCGGCGGCGGGGTCAGCGCTTTTCTACGGTCGCAGTCTAAAACGCTGGATGTTAGCTATGCGATAGATGCAGGGCGACACGAAATACAATTCCGGAGCACGCCTGGATGTCTGTTCATCTGCAACCGAGTGTACAAACCCTATCAAAAGCACACCATTTGATAATCAAACGCAGCGATAATTTGAGCCTCATTTTAATGCCAGTTTTTTTAATGATCAGGCGTCTCCGCTGTCAGTGTTACGTGTTTACGTCATCGCCAGGCGACTCCCCGCCGCGACTTCAAAAAAGGTCATAAAACGTTCAAAGTTTTTTGCAAATCAGCATGCAAACAGAAGGAAAAAACACGTTAAGTAACCTGCTGGGGTCCGGTCATGCACAGCACCGCGTCCAGACGGAGTCAATCGGCTGCTGAAAACTTCCGAGGTTTACCCACGTAACCGACCAATGAGACCCACAGCGGTCACGTGACTCGCTGCGTCTGGAAACCAGCACACGGAATTTCCCCATCACAGCAAACACCCGCTTTGTCTTTCATTTTTATGATCCATGATACGCTTAGAGATAAATCACCCACAGAGAAAGTTTTCAAACAGCATCAGTAAAACGACTCAATTATTACCAAGTGCAGACCAGGCGCGCGCGCACACACACACACACACAGTGTGAAAGGGTACAATAATTGCATGCATATGGATATGTTGAAGAAAAGCACAAGACAGAAAAATGCTGACAAAAATTTTAATATAACAGGAATATATAAGAAATATACATCACTCAGGTTTTTAATCACTGTAGTAAAATATAATTTAGAACTATGCAGGAATATTAGTTGCACTGTTTAAGTAAACTATGAAAACTCCTCCACTTCCTTTGCCATCTCCTGTAAAGAAATAAAAAAGGATGATAATTAGTTCAGTTTTACAGTTATGCAATAACGCACGAGCAAGAGTGCTGTTTGTTGTAATGAATATCAGCTCAGCTGTGATTCGGCCGTATGGCCTCGTACCGTAGGTAATCACAGGCATACTGATATTCAGTACAGCAGCACGAGTGCGAGTGTAACACTGCTTTCATATAACAGTTCAAGAAATTAATATTGAGTAAGTGACATTTCAGACACAATATGGCCAAATATTTTGTTTATTTTTGCTCCATCAACAGAAATCATTTCCACAGAAGCCACAGCCGGATAGTATTGCGTGTTGCGATGCCAACGCGCAGACTGACTGACAGCCCGTAGTTTCAGTGTAACGAACTATTGCTAAAATAGGAATTTTATGTTGCGAACACAGACAAGTGGAGTGACACACAGTGAAGTGCTATACCACTGTTATACTAAATATCAGCACTCTTGGAACGCCACTTGTCCAATCAAATTAATGGATCAGAACTAACTGTCGTATAAACAGCATTTAACACATTTCAATAAAATAAACACTAGTGTCTACATGTCTGTGCAATTCTTTGCATTTAAAACATGCAGACTTGCCAAGAATAAGGAATAATGTGTAGTCTCATGAAAAGGGGTGAAGTTGGAGCAGGAGTTTAAAAAAGTACATTTTCAATATAGTCCGTTATAGAAATCTCCTGTCTAATGTCCTTCTGAGAAACTGTGACATGGTTCCACACAGCTGAACTTTTTCACTGTTGACCTCCCTCTTAAAATGTTTGAATGATTCTGTGTTTAGAAACCAAACAGCATTTTTTTGTTCACTTTCTAATTATCATTACCATTGCTTGTGAAATGTTAGATCTGAAACTTTATTGTAGGCCTATTTAATCCTTTTTTTTCCCTGTCAATATTTTCTTATGCAAAAAAGGTTTTTTTGACCACTTTGAGCAAAAATTTACAGTAGCTGAAATTTTGGTGCATCTGTAAAAGCTTATCTATATTTAAGTTGAACATACATTAATAGATTTTATTTCACATGAATGAACTCAAACCATTCTCAATCAACACGTCCTTCAAATGAAATTCGAGACGAGATTACCGGCCAAATGACCAATGTGAGATGGGGGAAAGGGACAGGACTTTCAGGGGTGTCAGGTAATATGGGAGAGTTAAAAACATCTACGTAAATCTTTCTGGGTTTTTTTGGCTGGTGAAGAAGACTGCTCCTTTGATGTATTTATGTATCCTACTGTTTTCCAATGTTAAAATGCAGAGCTCCTATGTGAACTGTGTCATGGCATATGTAAAAAATCTTCTATACAAGCAAAGAAAAAAGCAGACTCGATCAGTTTTTAAATCACATGCCATACCTGTACAAGTGCAGTCTTGTCGTGATTTTTCCTGTGTCTGTAGATGCTCTGGCACAAACGAGCGTAAAGCTTCTCTAGACGGTCAACCTCGTAACCCTCAGTCTTGACAACCACTTTCTGCAAAAGATCCTGAGAACAAAATACAATGTGTTACTTTCAACAGTTCACTAACGAAATGCTGGAGAAACAAGAGATCAAATACTGCTACTGATTATTACCATTTTACTAGAACACTCCCCTGTGCTCTGTATATATATAGGAATATCTTACAGTAAAATATTTCTGGTTAATTAGTTGGAATAAATGAGAATCATGCATTTTTCAAATTCCTGGTTTTGACCTTATTTACATTACTTACTTTATTTATTTATAAATCACAAAGACAACAGTTGACCAATTTGCTGTACAAAGATAAATATATATAACAAACATGAGGGTGAAATATCCAACATGCCTCAGCGACCAATTTAAAAGCCGGAGATAGGAAATGTGTTTTTAACTGAGTTTTAAAAACAGAAAAAGTTGAAGCTGCTCTGACATGCAGAGGTAAACTGTTCGAAAGCTTAGGGCCAGCTTCCTAAAGGCACGGTCACCCCTAGGCTTTAATCTGGACCTGGCAACAGTTAAGAGCAGCTGATCAGAAGACCCAAGAGACCTTTATTTAGGAGCATTTGTTTCACTCATCGCGTTCTAGTCCAGCAAAAGTACAGGAATCATAACTTCATAATCAGATAACTGAAAATTGCAAGCAGTACTTCCAAAAACAAGTCTGCAAAAAGGGGAAAAAAGTGGATGAGGATGATAAAATGTTGTTACTGGACCAAGTTAGGAAACTACAACAGTCTGAATGTGATCTTGTCCTGTTTTTTTACAGTCAGTTTTAAACACATCTGAAAAATGCAAACGCTGTCACAGAACATCATTTTCTGGACTCAGTGTGTCCACTAAACAAACATGTATTTTGTTCTGAATGTTTGTACAAATTATTGATTACACAGCCAGTGTGGAATGGCCCTAAGGCAGTATTCTTAAGTCTGTTCTTCCTACAACTATCTCGCTCTTAATGGTGGAAATTTTTGGAAACTAAGCCCTGCAACACTTATATCTGGCCCTCTAATAACCCTTATTAAGGGTTCACCTTTAGCTTGTTGTGATCCACAATGAGTGGCTGGCTCGTCTGCTCCAGGATCTTCATGGC
Source organism: Pangasianodon gigas (assembly GCA_022758105.1). Lineage (NCBI taxonomy): Eukaryota > Metazoa > Chordata > Actinopteri > Siluriformes > Pangasiidae > Pangasianodon > Pangasianodon gigas. The sequence goes on from CM040475.1 coordinate 5,422,982, forward strand.
AGTGTTCACATTGAGCAGCTTCTGCTGCTGAGCCTGCAACTTTAATCCTCTGGTCATACGTCTCATCCCTTTCTCTAAAAAATAAATATATACACCAGCATCAACACAATCATTCATGTGATTGTACTTGTTTAGTAAATAGTACAAAATAACATGCCTTGCTAAAAGTGTACATTCTCCCCTATTATGTGAATAAATAATAATTACATCACAGCGCTGTCAAATTGTTGCCTGATTGGTCAGAAGGTCTTAATTTTCTATAACAGCAGCTCTGACTGCAAAGTCACATAAATCACAGGTTTATATTAATGCACTTGTTCTAATACATTATCATTTCTATAATAACTGACAAAGGGACTTTGTGCATGTGCCATATAAACTGATTAAAAAAAAAGTGTGTAACTGTTAATAAATTTTGCATGAGATGTTTATTTGGCCTTTTGTGTAGGAGTCTCCAGTGTCAGTGCTTTGATTTCAGTTTTCTGACAAGTCTTCAAGAAGAAGTAGTTTGCGCTTTCTGGTTTCTCAGTACCATGACAAGCTGCATTTTTGTCTTATTAACATCAAGAGAGAAGTTAATTACAGGACTGTTTATAGCTGCTATAAAAAAAGCAACGCAATTGATAACAGGAGCTAACTTGTCTTGAGGATGTTCCACAACATTAAATAAACTGATAAAAATGGCTGTGGTATAAGAGGAATAAAACACTTCAGGACCTTGTGTTATTGGAAAATAACACAAGGCGGTAACCGTAACTCTACTTCATCACACCATTATTTTCCTATAAAAGCACGCCCCCAAGATACGATATGACTCACCTATCCCTGCATCTTCCTCTGCACTAGGCTCCACCCTCTTAACACTTGTGTGTTCCATTGGTTGGACCTCACCGTTGTTTCCACTCTCTCCATCCAGAATTCCAGGAGAAGATTTTCCATTCTGCATCCCATCCACAGAGGAATCGGTGCAATCTCCTTCCGCACTGCTGATGTGTCCGTTGTGGCTGTGCACGGCTTCCAGGTTTTCGCTCCTGTCCTCTGTCGAAGTAGGACCATTCTCCTTGTTGTCCACATCCATCTGTTCAGACTCATTTACGTCTTGCTCTGCTTCCACCCTCTCTGCTGTTTTTCCCTCTTCTTCATCCTCGTCATCGTCTTCACCTTCATCTGACTCGGCTCCATTTGAGTCTTTCGTGTGTGACTGTGTGGACTTCTTACGGCGCATAAGCCCATTGCTCCAAAGCCTCCTGCGCCTCCTTTTCTTCTGTACAGCTATAAAGAAGCAAAAATATTTCTTCTTCAGCATGTATAACAAAATTCTGAAATACTATTACAGAAATGAAGAATGGATAATAGTGAACATGAGATTCAACACTTAAGCCACATTCAGGAAGTGATAAAAGTGCAGGAGTTGCCAACTGATATAACGTGCTGAGAGCCCGTTACCTGGTTGTTTTGGTGTAGTCACTGTTGTTGTAACAGGAGCCACATCTTTGGAAGGGCCACTCTCATTAGTCTTTGGCTCCGATGATGCCGGGACTTTTGGCAGAACATGGTAATATGAAGGCGTAAACCTGGATGATGTACAGCCTGAAAATGAACATTAGGTTAATCCCAGAGTCCATCCAAGACAACATTCAATTTCAAAGCTACATTTAAAATTAGCCTAAAAAAAAAAAAAAAAAAAAAAAAAAAAAAAAAAAAAAAAAAAAAAAAAAAAAAAAAAAAAAAAAAAAAAAAAAAAAAAAAAAAAAAAAAAAAAAAAAAAAAAAAAAAAAAAAAAAAAAAAAAAAAAAAAAAAAAAAAAAAAAAAAAAAAAAAAAAAAAAAAAAGTTGCACGAGGGGAGAAAACATCCTCTAAAACATGATGCACATGATGAGCTGCTGTGAGTCACCCTGACAAATTCTGTAATATTAATTCTCAGTAATTCACAGTCAGAGCTGTTGGGGTTGAATTGAATGCCATAATGCCAGCTCAGATACATCCTACATCATCATACCAAATTTCTGCAAATGTCTGATGCGACTTGACAGGGAACTGCACGCATCCTAAAAGTGAAGCCCTTCCAAGTCAACTGTCTTTGAGCCAGATAGCTCATGATAACCAGACTCAAAGCCGCATAGAGCCTCACGGACAACCTGCAGCACACCGAAAGATCATAACAGCTGGCTTGCTACTCTTTGCTTTTGCTGCTGTGTTCTGATCTTGGACAACAAACCCAGTTAGGCTCCTAAACTGAACGACTGAGTCTGTGATTCACAAACACAGGAAACCTCGATAACAATTGCAGATATGATTACATATTACGGTTAGGGGTGTATCCCAAACCACATACTGCTCTACTAAGTAGTATGCCAGTACAGCTTTAGTGTCTTTATTATTTAGGCATTCTATTTAGTACAAGACAACAAAGACAAAGAAATGATCCGTGACTGTAATAAATAAACCAGAACCTCGTTTCAGGCGGGACTCCTTAATCTCAACACAGATCTTTTCAAAGTTTTCGTCCAGTTCATCTTTGATGATGGCATGAACAGTGTCCTTGAGTGTGCAGGCACGATGTCTGATCAGGCGATCTGAAACAAAAAACAACCCAAATCTTTGTAACACTGAACAATATATTTTTTTGTGAAACTGTAGATCTTTGCAACTAAGCTTTATTCACTGGCATTCTTTCTTTCATTTCTACTTCACCTGAGGGATCGGTGTCTGGATTATACTCCAAAGCATTCTTCCAGATCAGGTCCACATCGTAAAGGTAGTCTTTCACAGTGACATATTTGTGTAGGTCAATTTTGCTGAGGACTGTGGACAGGTCCATGGGCTGCTTAATGACTGTAGTGTAATCGGGAACCTGGAGATTCCAAGGAGCAAAAAGGACAAGATTTGTGGACTTGAATATTATCATCTAGCTAAAATACTCTAACTAAAACATAGTGATTTGGTTTATTAAATGTGAAGACTCTGACCTCCTCAGTGTCCACTGGCTTTGTGAAGGCCTTGAAGCGCTTGTCCTGAGCGAGTCTGTTAGTGACATCACGCAGGAAGAGGCGGAGTTCCCTGAGTGTGTCCTCTTCCTGTTCCTCTAATTTCTGCTGCTCTTGCTCAGACAGCTGGCGAGGGGTAGGTGGAGGGGCCACTGGGAGAACTTCCAGAGCCTGGAGAACTGAGAAGAACATACATTTACAATTAATCTGGAACTCATTTAAAATGCTTTTATCTCATGCAAACTGAATTCATATGACCTCTATTACTCCTTTCCACTGACAAGGTCCTGCATTATGTAAATCAGATGTTGAATGTTCCTAATACACGGAGTAGTTAAGTAATCAACACCAGTGCATGGTTGAGAAAGATTTACCTCTCATTGAGATCTTTTACAATAAATTCAGATTTGGGTGACAAATTAAAGGAAAAAAAAAAGACAGACCAGTTATATTGTCAGATGCATTTTTTGGCATAGTTTGGGTCCACGTAGAGTGAAGCGTCAATCCATATCAACACAAAGTTCCTCTGACTAATCACCTTTATCCCATGATGAAACATTTCTATCCTGATGGGAGTGGTCATTTCCAGGATGACCCCGCCCCCATTCACAGTGCACGAGGGCTCACTGAACGATTTGATAAGGATGAAAATGATGTAAATCATCATGTAAATGTAAATCATCATGATGTAAATGTTTACAGGCACCAGATCTCAACCCAACTGAACCCCAATTGGAGACTTTGGAGTGACATGTTAGACAGCACACTCCATCCCCATCATCAAAACACCAGTTGAGGGAATATCTCTTGTAAGAATGTGAGCGTGTTCATCCCTCCAGTATGGGTCACTGGAGAATCTCTTGTAGAATCTCTTTCAAGGAGTGCTGATGCTGTTCTGGTGACTTGCGGTGGCCCAGCACCTTACTAAACTGGCATGTATGTAGTTATATATAAAGATATATTCATAGACAGCTCTTTTTTAGTGGCAAAGCATGGAACAGTTCCAGATTAGGCATGAGCCATTAGCGAGTGAGAAAAAAATTATTTGAACTACTTTAATTTATTTAATGAACCTTTTAACTGTATAAACATTGTTTTGATTGACTAACTTGACAACACGTACCTGCTTCTCTTTTAGATAGTGGAGCTTTGGCAGCTTGGTTCAGAATGAGATCCTCAAAGAATTTGTACCTCTCCTCTTTGGTGGGAAGCGGGACATTGAACACCTCCCCGTACTCAATACGAAACAGATCCTGCACCTACAGTAACACAACAAACAAACAAACAAAAAGCAAATACAGTGGTAAGAAATTTCCAGGTCCAACATCCTACAATAATATTCTTCTTTTGAAATGTATTATATACATTTAACAGTCAATCCAGAGGTGCCAGTGTTACCAACTAGAAAATCCTCGCAGGCATTTTAACACAAAAAAATCCTAGCAATTGGTGGGTGAGGCAGCTGCAGTGGTGTGAGCTCTGGTAGTGAAGGTCATACGTACCTCTGTGTAGAGGCTGTGATACGGCAGGCTGCATGTGGCGAGGAGGAGAATGGGCGAGAAGGATGGGATATCCTGCAGGAGGCTGAGGAAGGTGGCCCTGAGTGCAGAGCTCACCGTGTCCCACCAGCGCTGCATATGTGGTATGTACAGGATGCTTGGAGCTGTTCTCTTAGCCTCGCAGAACAGCTGGGTGAGGATAAAACACATAACTGAAACAATCAGAAACCACTGAGCTACATTTCTCATAATAATCAGCACGGTACATTGAGTCATTCTGGACACGTTTACTGATAGCAACATCTGTTTGGCACCATGGTGCTTTTGGGAAACTTGGACAAGAGCAGACGTTAATCACGATGTCCAACACTTGATCATATGACAAAAATAGCATCAGAATATTTCCTACATGACATGCATCACAAATGCCAGCAAAACAGTAGTGCTGCATTTAACAAAACTTGTTTCTATTTAATATTTACAAATATAAATTATATAACACAGAGCAAGAGGTTAAATGAAGCACTGATAAAATAAATGTCAAAGCATGCTACTAATGTGTCCAACATAAAACTGATAATAGATACTTAATCTATTGGGGGGGGGGGACTTATTGGCACAGTTTGATTGGTCAGAAGGATAGCATTATTGGACAGTGGAGTGTGTATATGGTGTACCTGTGCACACGCCTCCTCGGGGCTGGTAGTGCTGACCCCGAAAAGCACCGCCATGTCCAGTGTGTAGACAGTAAACTTCTCCAGGGTATGCAGCATTGCAGGGGCCAGGTGTGTGCTCTGCCCTGAGCCCAAATTCCCGCAGAGCAGCAGCCGGGGCCTAAACGTGGTTGGCTCCTGGATAGCACTCCTGCATCATACAAAAACAAGCATGAACTCTACTGACTAGTCTAACACTTAAGAGATACTTAAGAGATACTTTCTAATTTTTGTTCATTAGAAAGTTATATTAAACTGTTGTTGAACACTGACTTGGTTAAATGGAGAAAGGAGCCAGTTGGGCCTGTATTAGTCTGGGCAGGATTACTAGTGCACATAGCGGAGGCATCATCATCACTGTGCAGCAATTCGTCTAAAACGCCAGCCGCACAATCTACAGCACAAAATAGACAAGCGATTACTGACAATCTTTGTCTGAGCATTACACCACAAAACAAAATATGGATAATTATGAATCAGAACTGATAAGCAGACAGCATGGTACCATTTATTTTTAAGTGCCCAATAAGTAAGAAATAAAACACTTGGGCGTGTACCGTTATAGGACTATATAGGACTATAGACTAGATAATTAATTTATCATATATGTTGAGTATTCCTTAATGAAAGGCCATGTAAAATGTCCATATATATATAAACCCAAGGTCCATTCAGGGGAGCATAGGTGACAGTCATCAATTATTTAACATACTGTTGTTGTCCTTCTTCTTCTTGATGCCCTGCTCCACATGAGGGAAAACCTTCTGCAGGGCCTTCATGGCATCACTGAGTGTGTTAGCCAGCAGGGGCTGAATAACAGGTGTCAGGGCTTTGGCCGGGGACGCCACAGCCCTCTGGGATGCAGGCACAATCTTCCTCATGGCGGACAGGAAGTCACGACCTTGCACGCTGATAGATGCGACATCCAAAAGGAGTTTCTGCGAGGAGCTATAGATCTGGGGGTAGCGGCGGCGCAGGGCACAGAGGGCTGCTTCCGCACACACTGCTTTAATGTCTGCGCCGCAGTAACCTGTGAGAGACACAAATTGCAGATGATTTTATCAAATCATCTACTAATTATTTGAATATGGTTATAGTTCTGTTGAATTCTTGAGTCTGATTGGGCAGCAGGTGTTGATTATTTTTCTATAAAGCAGCAGCTCTGACAATGTTTACTATACAAGACTTAAAGATTAAAAAATGGGCTCGGAAGGAAAAAAGTAAAATTGTACATATGGTGAAGTTTTCTGTGTGGAGACAATTGTGTAACATTTATGGAAGGAGTCTGGATTGTCAGCACTTTGTAACAGTCAGAGTTGTATTTATTTAATCTTATTAACTTAAAAATTGGTTTGTGGACATTTCACAACATTAAATGTAACAACAAATGGATAAAAATATGACTTGTTATTCTTTAAGAAACAAATTGTAGTCATTGCCAAATTGCAGTAGTATAAGAGGAATCAATCAGGTATGTGCAGATATAGGAAAATAATCAGCTTTGGGCTGGTAACAATCAAGCTTCATGTCAAGCCGCATCACACCGCATTGTAGATTATCTTCCTCTATCAGCACGCAAGTGTTTTATTCCTTACTTAACTGCCATTTGATTGGCAATTACATCAAAATCACTTTAGTGTTTTACACTAATATGCAATACATAATACACTAAAAATAAATCCAGGATCAGAATAAAAAGGGTTTTCGAAGACCCATTGGTTTGGAAAGCAGCACACATGACATTTGGTATTTGAGACATTTGGTATTTGAGACATGTTGGACAGATGCCTTGTAATGTAAGGAGAGGCTGTAGAAGACTTACCAACACACTTGTCAGCTAGTTCCTCAAGGAATGCATCTGATGGCTGCGGATCCCACTGTCGTGTGTGAATCTTTAAAATGTCTTTACGAGCCTAAAAAAATTATACTTTAGCTTTAGTCTTTCTATCAGCAGATAATTAATGATACTGTAGCTACTAAAGGTCATAGTGTCCAAATTACTTATACTATTAAAATAGCATCAACTCTTTATCAAAGTATTTTAACAATTAAAACTCGGTGTAAAATTATACAGTGTTAGATGTGTTTCTTTCATGCCAAAGAAAGTATTAAAATTGACAACATCATTAGAAAGTTTCTGATGCCCTGACAACATCGTTACAAAGTTTCCGCTTTTTTGACACACCTCTCTGTCAGGAAGGCTGAACAGAAACTCCCTGTCAAAGCGTCCGGGCCGTCTGAGCGCAGGATCTATGGAGTCCAGCCGGTTAGTGGCTCCAATTACGACCACCTCACCACGACTGTCCAGTCCATCCATTAAAGCCAGCAGAGTGGACACGATGGAGCTGTTGCCAAAAGGGTCACAATAATGAACGTATAAATAATAAACGTATACATACCCTAGAGCGCTTGAAAATCAGATGAAGAAAATTTATATAGGGAGACAATCGGTCATCAATTCATTCACTTTGTTTGTCAGTGTAATTATAAATAAATAAATAAACAAACAAACAAACAGAAATGTTGAAGTGTTGAAATGTTGAATAAATAAAATGAAAAGTGAAACATACCTGTGGATCTGATCTTGCCTACTAGAACGAACAGGTGCAATCCCATCAATTTCATCAAAGAATATAATAGATGGACGCATCTGATATGCCTTCAAATCCAAGACAGAAAAACTCGTGTTACAATAGATTAAACTAGTAGCTGAGAAATCTATTAAAAAAAAAACAACAAAACTTTGCACTTAAACAAGTAGTAAAATCACAAAGGACAAAAAAGCAGCAGAGCTCACAATATGGACAGAAATAATATACTGCAATTTATTTTACTTTGCAGTATATTAAAAATAACCTAAACACATGATGCTTCTTTAAACATAAAAATTGACCAATATTCATAATACTGCTGATCAACACCCAAAGAAAAATCTGGAACCAAACCCAATATAGTCAATATAGTGATAACTATTAACTATTCATGTATCATGCAAACAAATTAAAAAGTATGTACCTGGTCGAAGAGGAGTCGGAGCTGTCTTTCCGATTCTCCCACCCATTTGCTGAGGCAGTCAGCTCCTTTCCTCATAAAGAAGGCCACCTTTTTCTCTCCCTGACTGCACTCATTGGCCAGCGCTCGTGCCACCAGAGTCTTCCCAGTGCCCGGAGGACCATAGAACAGGCAGCCTCTGCAAGTGCATTTTATAAAATAACGTGAAAAAAGTGTCTATAAACAACACCTATCAAGCTAACCATTTGGTAATAAGACACATGGTTTATCCTTCCACTGTTTCAGGCAAATATTCAATTTGCATACCAGAAAACCTGGAGATAAAAACAGCTAAGCACTGCTTAAAGGTTTGGTATACGGCTGAGATGAAGTTGGCATACAAATAAAGAGAACATGTGAAAGAGTAACGAAATGTTTGTTCCAGTCCCTTCATAGCTACATCCAAACCTACTTTACCAGATAATGCACTACTAACCCTATAGTATATTTAGAACAGTTTTATGCACTTTCAGGTGCAGGCCATTTGTGTTCGTCTGTCGTGCAAACTGTCAAGCGAATGGTCAGGAACTCTATCTGGAGATCATCCGTTCAGGAAAAGATATAATGCATTGCAAACCCATTTGACTCAACCAAACAACTATATAAATATCACTTAAGTACTTCATAAATGCCAAAATACATCTGTAAAGCTCACCATTTCCCTAATAACATCCTTTGTTCTTAAATTCTGTGATTTTCTAAGCGCTTTATATTGTACCGGTTTTTATTTATTGGCTGCAATCCATTCAGAGGACTCCTTTTGCAGGACTGCAGTAATCTATTGTTAATTTTCATGCCAACAACCTAGAGATAGTTTTGTGCTTTGTTTTTTTGTTTGTTTTTTTTGGTGAGATGAGAGGTATGGAATGGACCATGTCATGCCATGTTTACTAGTTGGACAGTAATGTGCTTAAAATACATGAAAGTTTTAGAAAATAGCTATTCCTTTTTCTCCCCAACTTAAATTCTTTAGCAAAGGTACCATCCCACAGACTTTAATTCCAGCTATACGCAAGCTCCATTTGCCCTAATAGTCAGATTAATGACACTTATACCCCTGATTATAAATATCTAAATTCATTAAACTCAGAGCCCCTGAGAGAGTGTTTGGGGAGGCATCTTGCCATAATAGAATAACACACATTTATTTCTGTAATGTAGATGGCATTACCTTGGAGGCTGAATCTTAAACCTCTCAAAGACCTCAGGGTAGAGCAAAGGAAAGACCACCATCTCCTTTAGAGCAGAAATGTGTCTATTCAAACCACCAATACTGTCAAAGCGCACCTAGACCCAGGTAAAATCAACAATTAGCTAAAGAGATTTGGTTTCTTTCAAACAACATGCAAAAAGACAAAAATACACGAACCGTCTGGTCAATCTGCATTGGATCAACATCCGCAAGACTTGCTCCGATCTTAATTCGGTCCTTGTGGATTCCCAAAAGATCCTCTTTCCGGAAGTTCATTGGAAGACATCTATAGGACAAATCTAAACTTTTAAACACTTTACCTAAAGTTGAACTGTATGTTAATATATAGTTGTAGTAAACACTCCAGCATAGTACAAAAGTTTCTAAAGAACCAAAACGTTTTGTTCTTCATCTGATGGGAAACAAAGCTCAAGCTTTATTCTACAGAGTTTTAAAGTTCTGAGATTATAAATGAATATTGAGGATTTTCCTCAATTAGTCAACTCATACATTAGAGGAAAACATAACTAATGGTAAGTGAGTGTGGGGATTTATTCGTTTGTGGCCAAAGTATCGTTTTGGTTTTGGTACTGGTATCAGAATTCTGGTATTGCGACTACCCAAGAACAGAATTTTATGTAAGAAATCACACACAAAGGATCATGCTGTAACACAAAAATATCTGAAAAATAACCATTTATTACTAGCCTTAGATTAATGTGAAGTGTCCACCATACATATCCCCATGTATGAGATGTTACTATACATAGGATAATGTATTAGATTTATATTAACACACTAGTTCTATCATTTATGTAACATCTACTGTCACAGCCATGTACCATCACATTTACTAACTTCATGAGAAAAAGAGAAAAAAGGGAACACTTGTTCATAGCTGTTATAAATTGTTCAGTGGACATGACATAATATTAAATGTAACTATAAACAGATAAAAAGTTGTGGACTTCTTGTGAGATAAGAGGAATAAAACACAATGGAACATGTTGTTATAGGAAAATAATCAACTTCAGGTTGGTAACACTTATTATCTCTGCTTTGCATCAGGCTGAATCACACCACCACCTTGATGATTCTTTACCTATAACAACATGCCAAGTTATGTTATATGCCTTACTTCATCCCAACATTATCATCTATTTAAACATTTTTAAAAAATAATATAAACAGATTCATTTTTAAATTTAGAGCAAAGTTTCTGTCAGGATGACTTGTTAAGTTCTCAGAAAACCAGTCTACGCTGTCTTTCACTAAACAGCAGCCTACATCGGGATTTCATTAGTGAGAGACTTTTACCTGTTTGTTGACCTGCTCCGACTCTTACTCCTCCGCCTCTCAAATTTCTCATCATCCGATGAAGACGAGGAGGTTGAGTCGCTACTGTGGATGGCATGTCTTCGTCTGAAGGAGGAAGAACATTCAAAAAACATGTAACAAAACAGATACTAAAGTGATCAGTGATATATGAATTTCCATGACCAAGTATGACCCAACAACACCAAACGTGACACATAAATAAAACACACCCAAATCTGCTTAATCCGTCTCTTAAACCAAAGCGCTTGCAAAGAACTGGCTGCTATGCCTTATAAAACTTAATCTTACCCATCAGGTTCAATTCTCCCAAAACTGCAGTCAAAGAAGCAGACAAAAACAGGCTTAGGAGGAAAAAGTGGAACTAAATATTAAACTAAGGTTCATGATCAGGGGTGGACACTCCTGACCTGTAGCCCAGAGGATTAAGATGCCAATCTGAGCATTTACAATTAGAATTTTTCACCGAGTCATACAATCATTAGATCATCCCTAAGCTAGAAAACATGAATGTAGAAAGAAAAAAAAAAGAGCAATGGTGACCTGCTACTTCTGCGTCTGCTGTATGGACTGCATGGCGCTGTGGAGCTGAACGAATACCTCCGCCTGGTTGGGGTTGAATGCCGGCGGAAAAATATACTCTGCTTCCTCGGCTCTGTAGATTGAAAATAAATAAATAAATGAACAAACAAACAAGAGAGCATAAACCGGTAAGACCAAATGGCTTCCAAGTGTTTCAAGCAGTGGAATGAAAAAAATTGCAGTGTTTTCTTCAATAATTTATCTTCCAAACTTTTTAAAAATCTTTTTCTTAAAACAGTTCAGGCTGGTGGTGGTGTTGTAATGGTGTGGGGAATGTTTTCCTGGCACGTATTGGGCCCCTTATTACCAATCTTCTGAATGCCACAAGCTAAGAGTATTGTTACTGACCACATGCATCTCTTTATTGCCACAATTTACACATCTTATAATGGCTTCTTTTAGATGACAATGCTGTAAGTCATCTCAAACTGGTTCCAGGAACATGATTTATTCAGTGGCCTCCCCAGTAACCACATCTAAATCCAAAAGAGCACCTTTGGGATGTGGTACTTGAATGTGAGAGTGCAGCTGACAAATCTGCATCACTTATGTGATGCCATCATCATGTCAACATGGACCAGAATCTCAGAGGAATGTTTCCAATCCCTTGTGGAATCCATGGCATGAAGACCTGAGGCTGTTCTGAGAGTGTATCTTAATACTGACCCTCGAGAGGAGCTTGGTAGCGTACAACAGCTTTTCTCTGTCTGAATTCGTAGCGTTTCTGATTATCTTCTTCCTCTTCGTCGTCATCATCGTCTCCTTCGTCATTGTCCTCCTCTTCTTCTCCAGTGCCTTCTCCATCTTCATTTTCATCCTCTTGATCAGTGTATTCTAGAAATGTTTGTAATTTATGGTTAATTTGTGTAACTTTTGGAAAACATTACTACAATAGGATTTTCAGTACAAGTTTGGTTTAAAAGTGAAACCAAAATGAACATTTCCTGGCACAATATGTTTCTATCAATCACCAACATCTTCATCTTTAATGAATTATTACCATCATGGCCGTTCTCTTGCTCATCGGCACTCTCCTCGTCTGTTCTCTCAGAGGACCTTGTGGTTCTCTTTCTCTTGGATCCAGAGTACATTCTAAGATCCTACATGTTAGGGAAAATAAAAATGCGGTCAGGAGCTGTGTGTGTATGTATTCTGTACTTATCGCAGTACTGCCAAAATGGAGCTCACCTCCTTTTTAGAGTCTCTGCTTCCCAGCCTTCGGCGCATTTTCTGCATGTCGTCCATTTTCTGAAGAACAGCTTCTGCAGTGCTGGAGGGAAAAACATCTTTAAGAACAAAACACTCAGCTACCCATAATGCATCTGCAATCCAAAATTCACTTTTTTTGCTCAGATCAACTCAGTGCACTATGTAAGGAATGAAACACTTGGCAACATGCTGTTATAGGAAAGTAATCAACGACAGGTAACCTGACATGAAGCAGAATTTCTGTTACCACCTTAAGTTGATAATTTTTATATAACCTAAAGTGTATTATTCTTTTTATAGCACAGCAATTTTTATGTACTAGAGAATGGCACATCACACTTTTTATCCATTTATAGGTACATTTAATATTGTGGCATGTCCATGAAAAAAGTTAGTTCCTATCATCACTTATTGTATAAACAGTCTAGCTATAAACAGTCGTTCCCTCACTAGTCTCTTTTTTTATTCTCTTTCTTGAAGTTAATAAGACAAAAAACTAAACAAAAAAACAGACGCAGTTCTTCACGTTAAGGAGAAACTGCAACGTGCAAACTCCCATCCTGAAAACTCTTCCAAAAACAAACAAACAAACAAACAAAAGTCCCTGTGTCAGTTGTTACTACAGAAAGGATACTGTTTCATAACGAGCGCATTAATATACCTGTAATTTGCCTTGCAGTCAGCACTACAGTCAGAGCTTCGGTTACAGAAAATTAATCAACACCTTCTGACCAATCAGATCAGAGAATTCAACAGCACTGTGGTATAAAACTTTTAATATAAGCTATGTCTTAGAGAACTTTAACATTATTTCTTATTTATTTGTAAATAACAACATACTTAGTGATGAGCCGGTCATAGAGGACAGATTGATCCCTGGCGTCAAACTTGTATCTTGTGATTCTGGAGCTGCGTCTCACGTTGCAGTCCACCTTTCTCTCTCGTAATCGTGCACGAAGATTTTTTGAGGCTGCTGTCCCATCAATCTCATCTTCAACTGTGAGGGAAAAAAAAAAAGACACTTTGAGAAATCATAAGCATGTTATTTTCAGACACTGTACTTGACTTGTACATTGTTTAAAATAACCGTATCATTAGTTCTGAGCCCTACCACAATTACTCATTAATTAGCACAAAACATTGCAAAATACCTAGTATTTATGTGAAGAAATACAATCTATCTTCCATATGTATAAAATTAGAAATAAATAAATAAATAAATAAATGATCATCGAGCCTGACGCCCACCGTGAATCTCGTCACAGGACTTCTCATCTTTTTGCAATCTTGGAGATTTCCTATTAGAAATACATAAACATATAAATGTACCATTTCAATAACATGCACTATGTAATTCTATAAGAAATTACATTCTCATTTTGGAGAGAAACAATACCTTAAATGCTTCAGGCTTTTCTCATCCTTCTGAGGAGAGCTGTTCGGTTTGTTACTCACATCGGCGAAAGAAACAGCATGTTTGTCTGATTTGGCTCTGGTCTTCATGCCGCTTCTCTCCATGCTGTTTTTTTCTTTAGCAGACAAATAACCCTAAGAACGAACATTCATCAGTGTATTATATAAACATAGCGTGAATTTTAGTTCTTCTTCTACGTCAGAGTTTCTTCAGTGTCTGTAGCTGCATTAGTGAATAACGTATTGACTGCACGTTGAGAGAATGTACACTAGTTCTATCTCCTCACTTTATTTCTGCCAAAGCAACAACTAGCCATGCTAACAGAGGTGTCATTCGTGCGATGCCCACTGATGTTGAAGTGTCTCGCAAAATAATTCTTTTTTTCTTAATTATTATTATTATTTTTTTGGCTCGGTGAGCCACCATTCTTTGCAGCCACTCTCTTTCAGCTTATAATGACACACACTATATATAATACACACACAGGGATGTCCAAAGAGACTCTTGGATTATTTCATAATAAATATTTCAAACCATAACATCCCTACTCGTCACGTAATTGGTGCAACAATTTTTTTTTAATCTTAATAAAGTTGCCTTTGTATTATATACATATTTCTGCTTGTTTTTGGGGAGAATTTGTGAAAAAATTATGTTTAGACAACAGCATGGAGTGCCAAGTGATTTCAAACCACATTCAATTTGAAGTATTTAGTTACTTATTTGCATTATTTTACTTATGAATGAGCTTTGAATTTATAAAATTTAAAAAAAATGTAATTTAGCACTAATTTGAATTTTGGGTGTTCAAGAAGTTCAGACTTTGTGTGTTTGTTTTTCCCCTCTCATTTTGGTTTTATTGAATTATTTTGTTTTGGTATCGAGCACCGCGACAGCTGGTATTGGTATCGAAGTCCACCTTTCTGGTATCGCAGCAGCCCTCAGCCCTGTACAGCAGCAGCAGCAGCGCTACAGAGCCCACAGCCGTCTGTTTACATTTCAAACTCTAACCACATTACTGATTACATTTCAGTCAGGAAGACGCCTTTTCTCCCACAACGTGCTGTTTTCTACCAATTTAAAGACATTCAAATGATAAAATCAACTGATATATTGCCAAAAAGACACTACAAACTGATAAACACCGAGATAAATTTGCTGTAATCAGGTAAACCAGCACTGAGGCAGCTAGCATGGGAAGTTGACAAATGAACACATTTGCACATTGGCTAATTCATTAGCCGCTAGCGCCCTTACTAGCCGGCTAAGTTAGCTAGCTACTGATTAAATTTGTCAGGACGTCGATAAATAAAAGCGTAAAGTTTCAGAAAAGCCCAGACCCTCGCTCAGGGCTGAGTGAGAAACTCACATTAGTGGGGCTGTTCTCGGCGCTGCTGTAGCTGTCATCCAGGCCCTTCTGCAGGCGCGCGGACTTTTTCTGCGCGCGCCGCAGCGACAGAAACTCGGTGCTCGTGTCCATGTCAGAGTCCCGCTTCGGCGGCTCGGCGCCTGAACTGCTGCTGCGTAGCATCACCATCTTATCCCTCACAGTCTCAACCAGCTCATTTACTGACAAACCGACCTTATTCGGTAGCTAGAACCATATCACTGAACCCAACCGATTCGGTGACTGAGACTATGTCTATGTCTGAAAATAGGTCTATAAAATAACACCCGTTTTCCTCTTGATTTCTGGCGCCATAAACGTCACCGAGAGCCTGATGACGACCTGAACGCGGAATGTGCTCTCGAGACGAAAAGTAGATCCGACCAACAACCCACCGCGAACTCCTCATACACCTTACTATCATATATTCCCAAAGTTAAATCGTGGAAAATAACGTAATAGTAGCGTAGAGTAAACGCGAAGGTTTGTTTACTCTGCTTTTTAAACATGTTATGTCGCACTGACAGGTTTTGGGAAGCTTGCGTAGGGATCTTATTTCAAAAGTAGTGCCGGTTGTGTTTTTGGCGCGCCACACGTTCAGCCGCGCTCTGTGTTCTGATTGGCTAAAGCAGGCCACGCCCACTGACAGACACTGACTACAAAACAAACCAGACTGGGACAAGACACTACATGTCCATTTCACAGAATAAAAAGGTGAAATGAATAAGTAATATCTCGTATTACAATTAAAACATGTTCTAACGTTCAATAAACTCTCTCTAAAAGCATCTTTAAGTTTCATTCAGGTCCTGTAGTTCTTTGAAAGAAATCATGGACATCACACTGGTTTGCATGTATTATGGTAGTTTATTTTCTTCATCATGTAGAAAAAAAAAATACAAATAATAAAACTACCATTTAATTCCACTGCACTTCTCAAACATTTTAATCTTTTCTGAAGAAATGAACGCAAAATGAATCAGTGTTTCTGGTTGAATTTACGCAATAGCAGCTAGGTAGTCTTTCACTTCTGCAGGAGTCAGTCGCCTGAAGCCGCTCTCGTTGCAGATTCCCACCTCGATGTTATCCTCCGTCATCTGGCCTTCAAAGCTTTCCTGTAACACATTTACATCATGCAGACAACATGAACGCTCACTGCATCTTTACCTTTACGTTTTGAGGCAAATCATAAAGATCTAAAACTGTTTATGCTTTTCCATGTCCGTCTTTTGTTCAGAAGCCATCTAATCAGCAAGAGGATCAGAAGAAGTGCGATCTTACCTTGAGGGTCAAAATAGCTGTGTGAATGGCATCCTCCAGTTCCAGATCCTCATTGTATCTAAAATGACACAACACGGAGTTGGCGGAACAATAGTTTGTTTAGAAAAGTTAGCTTTGCAAAAGGTTTAATAGCAGATGCGCTGTAAAGTATTTAATACCTTTTTTCAAGGAAGGTTTTTCCATTCACGTAGTTCTTTCCCATAGCTGTGGCTTTCCATGCAAAGTATGCACCCTTTAAAGGATAAACATATTCATATTTTACTACAAAGGTACTTTTTACACACACTGTTTGCAACATGACATATTTGCTAAGCACATCACAAATATTTCAATATAAACATATTTAATGTGTTTCAGAATGGATTTTCCTTTAATATTCAGGTGATGTAATATGCAAAAGCATATACGTTATACTGTATAAATGGGTACATTTATAATAATTAAAAAAAAAAAAAAAAAACTCAGACTTGAACCCAGAAACCTCCCAAATGCACTGCAGGAGTGCCATAATATAAAACTCTAAAAGAGCCCATCAATGTTTTTGCAAAATTCCACATGTACATATTGAGTGCAGAGTTCAGACTATTACACGTATTTCAACGAGCCACAGAGTACAACCATCTAGAAATGCTGCAAATTCTTACGTACCGAGGGATCAGACTGGAAGAGGTACGGACGATCTTCATCCCAGCCAGCAATCAGGAGAGATACACCAAAAGGACGAACACCACTACGTAGCAAATACATAAAAATATTCATCTTGACACAATTCTGTGAAACATATTAACACAATCCCTGACTCTCCACTGAAAACTTTAGGTTTAATCTTTGTACAGTGCCCTCCAGAATTATTTGCACCCTTTATAAATATGAGCAAAAATAATTTTATAAAATAATTCAAATTTCCCACTCAAACAATATGAGAAATAATTTTCTTATATTGTTTCTCTCAGAAAAGTTTCCCTCAAAAATATGTGCCAAAATGACACTATTAAGGAATATTTTAAATTCAAACAAATTGTTATTCTTGGAATTTATTTTTCATTTGCTCTCAATTCCCTGGAAATTTAATTATGTCTAATTCTGTAATTAAAAACACTTACATCATTCATTCCATGTGTTATTCTTTTTATAAATTAATTTTCTGCACACTCATTAAGGATCCCAATAATTCTTGAAGGCACTGTATATGTCACTGACCCACTCCACTTCAAAAACCAGGTGTAATATTAAGACAGAGGAATCAAACCCACCCTGATTGTGTGTACTCTTGCATGACCGAAGCAACCCTCTGAACAAGCTGGCCTGTGGGAATCGGCTCTTGGTAGACCAGGAAGTACTGCTGAGCAAGCTTTCGTGCTCTTCTCACCAAAACCCTGCAAAGTAAAAGATTTTTTTTTTTTAATAAAATTGTTTCACCTGACACTTCAGCTTACTCCAGCAAGGAATACTCCAACAATGCTAATGTCTATCTATTGCATCTGTAGAGTAGGTCTGAAAACAATGAATAACAACTTCAACTCTGTTCCCTATACTAAGAAAAGAACACACAGCTCACTTATTCCAAAATAACTGATAATTGGCTCCCGAGTGGCACAACAGCAAAGCATCGACCCTATCGTCTGGAGACTGCGAGGTCGAATCCCAATGATACCACAGATATCCGTGGCTGGGAGTCAAGGGAGAAAACTGGCTGTGCTCTCTGAATGAGAGGGATGGCATACTCTCTCTCGTCGGTCAATCACAGCGACGCTAGCCAATCGAGGGTGTCTATGAGCTCATGTATGCAGAAGAGGGCGGATAGCACTTTCCTCCGTTAAGAAATATGAAGTTAGCTGGCATTACGTGTCTCAGAGAAAGCACATGTTAGGCTTCAGCCTCCCTGGTTGGTGGCTGTCGTATGACTGGGTGCTGGCTGGTGGGCGGGAATTGGCAGATGATCAAACAGCTATTAAAAAAAAAGTCCCTCATCACTCCCTCATCAGCCTCTCTCCTTTGCTCTTGAAGTTAATAAGACAAAAAATGCAGCTTGCCATGGTTTCGAGGAACTTTTCCTGTGTCCAAAAACTTAGTGGCTATTACAAAGTGCTGCCACTGGAGACTCCCTCCAAAAATGCTAAATAAACGTCCCCTTACACAAAACCACCACATCAATGATGGCAATTTTTAAACCTGTTTGAACGTATTAATATAAACCTGTGTTTTGAATTACAGCCGTAACTCCAGTCAGAGCTGCTGTTATAGAAACTGAACACCTTCTGACCAAACAGGATTGAGAATTCAACATTGCTTTGGTATAAACCAATACAAAATATTGCATATACAAATAAAATTAAAATAAAATTATATGAAATCAACTCTCGAATTTTGCCTGTGATAACAGAGACAGTGATGTAATGAAGAAGGCTGTTATTGTGTGAGGTGGAGTTCGTACCTGTAGTCTGGACCCATCCCACTGTACACCATGCCAATGTGTTTGGTTATGGGCTCTACTTTGTGGACGCTCTGCTCATCGTACAGTATCGACTTCTGCTTCTTCTCTGTCGCCAACACCACACCGTTTGCAGCTGCGGATGAAGGTGGATTAATAACCGTGCATTAATATGCATCCCCACACACATCACTGAGAAACATCTGGCAAATATTTACTCTATTTGCACTGCTGTCCTTTTTTCCTCTTTTGTAAATCTCTAAAACCCTCACATGCACTCTCTCTCTCTCACACATCCTCCCTCTTTCTTTTTCTTCTTTCCAGTTTCTTAGTCATTATTTTTCCCTTTTCCAGCTCCTTTTCCAGCAATCTGTCACTCTTCTTTAGTCTTCACAGTTGTTTTTTCTTCATTCCTTCACTCTTCCTTAATAATTGTGTCTTTACATCTCATTCTTTTGGTCTTTTCTTTTCTGTTTTTTGTTCCTTCTGTCTTTTTCTATTTTTCTTCTTTTTTCTCTATTCTTTCTCACATTTCCTCTCCCCTTTTTGCACTCTCTTCATTTTTCAAATTTTTAAGTCTCTTCTTTCTTACTTAATTCATTCTTTCTTCCTGCTTTTCCTACATCTTCTCTTTCTTTTGGTCTTTTCTTCCGCTCACTCTTTTTCTTCTTCTCATTTTATTTTTTTTTATTGCTACTTTTTTCTCTTTTTCTTCCCCCTCTTTCTTTGTCTTATCCCTTTTCCTATTCCTTTCTTGCTCTACATCTCTTCTGACATGCTTTTCCCTGTTCATAGCTTCTTTTAGTCTCTTCTTCATTCTCTAATTCTTTCAGTCTTAATTTCTCTCTTGGACTTTTCTTCTGTTTTTTTTTTCTTACTTCATTTTTTCTTCTTTTTCTCTTTTCTTCTCACTCTCTCCTCTTTCTTCATCCTTTCTATCTAGCTCTTTTTGCAAACTCTTCCTAGATTTTTGCCGTTAGTCTCTTCTTCCTTCCTTTCTTCCTATTTTATTCTTTCTTTCTGCTTTTCCCCCCACACATTTTCATTCTTTCATTCTGTTTTTCCCCTCATTGTCTTTCTTTCTCTCACTCATTTCTATTTTTTACTCCCTTTCTCTTAGTGTTTCTTCAATTCTTTTGTTTGTTTCTCACTTTCTCTTTTCTCTTAGTGTCATTTCCCTTTCTTTTTTCCTCACTCTTTCTCTTCTTCTTACCCCCTCATTCGCTCTCTCTTTCTTTATGTTCCTTTTCACTTTTCTGTTCTTTTCTATCTCTTTTTCATTCTTCCTTCCTTCCTTCCTTCTTGATCCTATTTTGTCTTCTTTCTTTCTTTCTTTCGTTCCTTCTCCCAGCTCCTTGCAAGTTTTTTCCTTCAGGAAATGCATGCCTAGTTAAACTCAGTAATAGTAATACCAGCAAAAATAGCAATATACACTGAAGAGGGATATTAAATGAAAGTAAATAATGAGATGATCATACCTTTAATTCCAACTGATGGAGCTCCTGCTGCAACAGCTGCCAGTGCATATTCAATCTGAACCAGCTTCCCTGAAGGGCTGAAAACAGAAAACAGGCTATTATCTACTATTACAGTATACACAGATTCCCAAAAGCCATATGTAATCTGTGTTATTTGTACACCTGAGATGCTAAACCGAAACCGAAAGCAGTTTAACCGGCTCAAAGCTAAAAGCCTTTAATTACAGAATAGACATTATTAATCTATTATTTCTTTTCTCATTTAACAACATTATGCTTTAAAGCATTAACACTAGTCAAGTAAGCTATCAACAACTATCTATTTATTACATTCAGGCTCTGTGTTAACACGCAAACTAGCTTCTTAACTAGAGTAATAGCGCTTCTCTACACAGCTACGCAGTGGGCTGTATCCCAAATGCATCCTTATTGAACTCCGAGTGCACTCATCACGGCTTGTTTTATATTCCCTGTAGTGCGCTCCTATACAGAGGACCAATGCGTTCGGGATTCAGCCGCAGCTAATTAACAGTGACTCTGCATCACTTTCTATTTCACTATTGTCGTTGTTTTTTGTTTTTTTACTTCACAATATTTAAGAAATCCTGCGTCTTTTATTAACATCTGAGACACATTGAAGGTCCATATAAACACAAGAACAAAAAAAGGGGATAGTTAATTTATTTACCTGAATGTAGTTAGAGAGAAACTGTATCCCCTTTCTGCCATTGCTGTTTCACGGTCCAGGAAGTGACGCCATATGTTTGATAGAACTGGTTGGTCTGCTATGTTTCACAAAGCGTTATGGGTAATGTAGTCAAACTGGTAAAAATCGCGACCTTTTAATGGCATACTCAAAAAATTTTTATGCTTATATTTTTATATTAAACTTAGAAATGAATACATTTTGTTTAGAGTTTGGATTAGTCGTAAATAGGAAGTATTAGCCATTCACGAAGTACAACTTACGTTTTTAGAACTACAACCTCCAAAATGCACTATTACGACACTGTGCGCATGCGCGGTTGCTCTTAGCCAAGTGACCGTGAGAATGTTGTAGTGTGTACGCGGGCTGAGGAGACATTATGTCGCTGACAGGATTTTTACGATTTCTCAGGCATTCTTTACAACAATTGGAGTCCAGTTTAATACAGACTGCAGGGTTTGACAGGAATTTAGGTAAATAAAGAGCGTAATATTAAGAAATACTGAATAAGTCAACAAGGAAGGGCAGCATGCTGTGGCAGCAGGGTTGCCAGATTGTGACTTTACAAAACATTGTATTTTATTCGTGCTTATTATATATTATTATTATATATATTTGTTCTATTCTATTAGACACAACAGAAACCATACTTTCGTTTAGATGAACTTCAGCAGCATCATGATCTGTAGTCAATTAGCAAGATTGTAAACCGTGATTGGATTAAAAAAACATTCTGTCCAATCTGGCAACCCTGCATGTCTAATAACGACACTGACAGAAGTCAAATTTGTCCAAAATGTCGTCCAGAATGTTATTGGTAATGTCAGTTATTAATCTGCGCGCTCTAAATGTGTGTCTAATCATGTACCAGAGGTAAGATAAGATAATAGTTTATCTTATGCCCTCAAAACTAATGTTCCTCTGTCATTTTTCTGCTTAGGTCCAGCTCTAGCAGTGCATGGACCCAGCCTTCTTCCTCAACCTCAGCACATTAGAGATGATGACAGCTCTGAGCCCAGTTTCCTGGACAGCATTTTCTGGATGGCAGCACCCAAAAAGAGACGCACCATCGAGGTGAATCGCTGCAGAAGACGGAACCCAAATAAACTCATTAAAGTCAAGGCAAGTCTGAGATGTTTAAAATAATAATGAAGTGTGGCCTTGAGTAAATGACCATGCACATCACTGGCTCCTGAAGAAAAAAATCAGATCATCACTGTTCTTAAATATAAACTCTAATATAAACTGATTTATTTCCTCTAGACGAACATTGAGCCATGTCCAGAGTGTGGGAACCTAAAACAGAAGCATGTTCTCTGTGGGTTCTGCTATGAGAAGGTCCAAAAGGAGACATCCAGGATTCGGAAGCAGATTGAAATCATGGAAGGCCGTCCTCACAACACACCCACTGTGGAGACTGTGGTTCTGTATGAGAACGAAGCTCCTCGTGATGTAGACAAGGAGAAGAGAATAGTGGAGCGAAGCAGAAAACGCCCCTCCTGGTTTAGCCTGTAACTTCCCCTGAGTTTTGTTTTTTTGTTGTTTTTTTTGTATAATATCTTCAATATTAAAGTATTGAATCTGTTGAACTGCCTTTATGTTTCAAAGTCTTTCTTATGCTGCTAGCAGACAACAAACAACTATCAGTGTTGAACAGATATCAGTTCAAGGTTTTTAAACACTGGGTGGAAAAGGAGGGGTTAAGAGCTCATTAAAGCCACTTTCCCACTGTGCGATTTCTGTAACATTAGTGTAATTTCTGTGTGGATACGGGCAAACTGCAATTTTAAAAAGTGTCTAATAGACCCATTTCCATACCGTTCCATTCTGTTCAGTTAGACTTATTTAATGATTTAGTTCAAGGTCTTAATGGAGGTCCTGGTTGTCCATGCTCTCTTATGGCACCCTGTGAAAGTTAAAGAGTGGTTACTAAAACAGTTTCTGATGTATTTTTTTATTATTATTGTTTTTATTAATTTTACCATTTTTAATAACAACAGACAGAGATGAGACCTGATAAAAACACATTGTACACAATACCTAAAGGGAACAAGCAAATTAAAATTAAATTGTGTGCATACACACACCCACAAAAAAAAGGGGGGGGGGGCTGCCGGGGGAGACAATGAATGTACAGCTCAGTATGCATCGTCAGGCTGTGAGCAATTAAATACAAACACTGCTTCCATCTTTGTCCTGATGTATTTTTAAATAATATACAAAAAAATAGAAATGTTGTTCACTGCATCTTACTTTTGTTCCTTTGTGCCCTTTGGGTCCTGGTATCAGGATACACATTGGCTTTTGGCACTAGGAATGAAATTGAAAATTTAACTAAAGCAGGAACAATAAGGCAGCTATTCCAGATAAGATCAAACTAGAGTCCTCACTTTATCATCTCTTACCATGTAATTTGCCTCTTTCACCTGTGCAGAGAGAGCTAAACACACTAATTAACAAAATCCAGTTACAAAGGCTATATTATGTCTTATTCATTTTACTATTTGGTGACTTTTGTCTGCATTGTAGGGTGATTGGCATCTCTAAATTGTACATAGTGTGTGAATGGGGGTGTGTGTGTGTGTGTGTGTGTGTGATTGTGCCCTGCAATGGGTTGACACTCCATCCAGGGGGTCCCCCGCCTTGTGCCCCGAGTCCCCTGGGATAGGCTCCAGGCTCCCCACGACCGTGTGTAGGATAAGCGGTACAGAAAATGGATGGATGTTTGAGAGTTTCTAATTGCCTTACTGTATTGTGTTATATTCTTAAACTTGTCTACAATGTAGCCTTAGTAGCGGTTTCCTTTCTACTAGCACCTACCTACTGGCAAACATGGTCTAATTCTTTGACCTGCTCAGCTTGTGTTTTGGCAGCTGATAGCTGGTCAGATGAAGCAGGACTTTTCAGCAGGGAAGTGTGGGTAAACTTTACCAGGGGGTAAAATATAATGCTTCTGGTGTATGCAAAAGGTATGTCAGAAGGGCCAGTAAATTATACTGACTCTGTTGTTTCTAAAGTGATATTGTATGATAAATGTTACATTTTACTACAGTGTGTTGGTAAGAGGTTTTACCTGCAAGCTATCATCCAGCTTGCTAGCTAATTAAAATTACAATGAATAATAAAGACTGTTACCAATCATGTGAAATATTTAAAGACAAAAAAAAGTTAAAAAATTAAGTAGCAACAGGCAACAGATGATTTAACCCTTTCTTATCTCTCTATTTCCTCCCTGACAAGCAAAAACATCCTAGCTTTTAATAATTTTTTGCTTTCGGTGCATCAGAGCAGTTCTGGTGCTCATGGCTGCTCTAAAATGTGGTTTTAGTGTGTATATAGTACATTCCTGTAATCAGTAGCATAAGCCATTGAAGAAAAAGAAACCTCCCGCAGAAATACAGCTCACAGCACATTATGAAGAAAAAACTAATTCTTCAAAATAATAATAATGTAACAATCAAATAAATAAGTCATTAAGATAAAATAGTAATAAAGCAGGGAATTGTAGCTCAGAAAAAAACATCATCTGTGCCAGTAAGGTTTCTTGTTTGCCACTCTAATACCCAAATGACCAAGGCTAAGACTAAGACTAGAAACATAGATGTAAGTTAACCATTGCATGTATAACTTGTTGTAATGTACAAGTTGTGTGAAGGTGTACACTGTACCTAAAAAGGCTACTTTAATAGGAACACCTGTACACCTGCTCATTTATGCAGTTATCCAATCATTCAATCAGGCGGAAGCAGCGCAATGCATAAAATCATGCAGATACAGGACAAGAGCTTCAGTTAATGTTCACATCAAACATCAGAATGGGGAAAAAGTGTGATCTCTGTGACTTCAATCGTGTTGGATGGATGGGCTGTTGCCGGATGGGCTGGCTTGAGTATTTCAGAAACTGCTGATCTCCTGGGAATTTCATACACAACACTCTCTAGAGTTTATGCTGAATGATGCGAAAAAAAAAAAAAAAAAAAAACCCACTGTGTGCGCAGAAGGTCTGCAGGCTGAAACACCTTGTTGATGGGAGAGATCAGAGGAGAATGACCAGACTGGTCTGAGCTGACAGGAAGTCTATAGTAACTCAAATAATCACTCTTTACATCCGTGGTGAGCAGAAAAGCATCTCAGAATGCACAACACATCAAACCTTGAGGTGAATGAGCTACAACAGCAGAAGACCACATCAGGTTCTACTCCTGTCAGCCAAGAGCAAGAATCTGAAGCTATCATGGTCACAGCCTCGCCCAAACTGGACAGTTGAAGATTAGAAAAAAAAATAAAAAAATCACATGGTCTTTTTTCCAGTCTTCAACTGTCCAGTTTCGTTGAGCCTGTGCCCATGGTAGAGTAAATAAAAAAATAAATTTACTGATGGAGTAAAATATTTAACATAAACATAAAATATTTTGTTTATATATAAATATAATGAATAGTGTGAGCCATTCTCACATAAATACAGTAGAAGAAAATAAATGGAAGAGATAGATGGATGTAAATGGAAACAGTAGGACCTACTAAAGCTATTTCAACACTTTTATTGTTGTATATTAAAAACTAATAATAATAGTTTCATGTTCTTGATTAAATGAAAGACAAACTGCAGTGATGACATTCAGACCTAACATCTCTGATATGCTGTTATAGCACAGCAGCTGAACTTCTATACTTATTTATAAACCACTGAGTCCCACCATCGGGTTATACCAATGTGCTACGTAACATGGGGGGGAATCCAAGGACAAAGGAATAACACTGCATTATCAACAGAAATTAATTTGAGCACATTTAAACGAATAGTATAGTTAAAGAAATATAATTACAAATGTAGAATATTCATTTAAATATTGTTTAAGTTGTTTCAGTTAAAAATACAACATTTGAAATATAATAACCCCCTCCCCCACGTCAAGATAAAGAAGTCTGTTTTGCGTTGGTTGCGTAAATAACGTTCAGAGCGTAACACTGTACGAAGCTGAGCACGGCTTGAAGAAGAAACAGTACGTGAGTGTTTAGTGCTTTTTCTCAAGGTAAGCAGGTGTTGGTTTATAAAAGCTTAATTTATTACCAAGTACCGCTGTTTTGTATTGAATTCAAATGTGCAGGCAGCTACTGTTGACCTGAAGAGCAAGTTAGCATTAGCTTAGCATTGTATAGGAAGGACTAGGCGTAACCTAGAGTCCAGACTTGTTATGTTTTTGCTTACTGTATGAGTAAAGCCTGTATTCACTGTATGTTTATAAGTAAGTCTGTTTTTAGCAAAAATGCATCCAGAAAATAACTCTGCATATCATTTGGGAAGCACAGTGTTGTGCATCAGTACATAATCTCATATAACTCAATGAATCAAAGTGAAACATCATGAAGCCTGATAGGCCCAAGTGAGCAAACTGTCTGCATGATCTGCAGAGTTTATGACTGAAGTGCATTTTTATTTTTGTATAAAGACACCTCAGAGGGGCAGTGCCACATCTTGACTTTCAATTGCAGACTATCTCCATGAACAACCTGAATGATCCTCCTGGATGGAATATAAGGCCAGTGCCACATGAGGGTCCTGATGGGGGGAAATGGAACTACGCTCTGTTAGTGCCGATGCTTGGCCTTGCGGCCTTTCGTGAGTATATAAGCAAAGGCATCATTCTGTGATCATGTGAAAGTCTGTCACTGGCCAGGCGAGACTCGGCATTGCACATGGGTCACGCTTGTAAAGTCTACGTAAGACATTTAAGATTAAAAATAAAGTTAGTATCATCATTAGATATGCTCCTGTGCTTGAATAGGTAGTGCCATTTTACGACTTCTTTTCCAGCCAAACTGGAAATGCATTTTCAGGGTATGTCCCAAACCACACCTTTTCATGACACACGTGAGTCAGCCGTCATATGGAGAGGATTCCATGCCAGATAGAAAAAAAGTGAAGTACAATACACAGACGGTATTGCTTTTCATTTGTGACATGAGGACAACGTGCCACTCTGAAAAGCAAAACCTTTCTTGTATTGCTTTTACATCACTTTTTGTCTTCAGTGGAAAAACAATCAACAGGGAATTTTTGCTCTTTTAAGAATTAAATGCTGACTTTATTACATTATTAAAATATAACATTCACTTGTGATACACAGTCAGCATTCAATTCATTTTCATCACTGTGTTGCAGTAGTGTCACACTGAAATGTAACCATTGTCCAATCACAGCCATACGCTGTAGTCGATGGCATGTTTGTAATAAAGGAAGGCGAGAAGGGCCTTACATCTTTATATCTCTAAAACTGGATATTATCATTTGAGAAACATAGTCTAAATAAGACATTCATTTTAAAATTAAAGCAAACTATTGCATTTTTTTAAATTCAATATTTTTTGATGGAGAAGAACATACCCATAGCTTGTGAAGTAAAAGAAGAAATCCACTGGTTTAAATATAGTTTATGTACTTATTTCTCTTTGCGCTTGTCATATAGTCTTTTAGTATAAATCTACTTATATAAAGCTGCATATATTCACTTGTGCATCCTGTCAGGTTGGATCTGGACGCGTGAGTCGCAGAGGCAGATCCAAGAAGCAAAAAGCCAGTTCGAGGGGGATGTGGCTGCCGTTGCCAAAGACCTGGAGCTCAAGTATAAAGATACGCTGACAGAGAACCGGCGCACGACCGCCCTCCTGGAGCTGGAGCTAGAGAAAGCGCGTCAGCGGGTGGAGGGCTACAAGAAGGCCCTGGCCTCTCAGAGCCAGCATCTCCTGGAGGAGCGCAAGCAGCTGCAGAAGGAACGTGAGGAGCTAGAGGAGGAGAAGAAGCGTGCTCTGCAGACTGGAGCAGCTGGACTGGCGCTTCATGCAGCTCTGCAACAGGAGGAGGAATGGCAGCGGAGAGCCCAGGTTTTGCTACAGGACCTGGAGCACCAGCTGGTGGAGAGGCAGAACGCCTTCTGCAGCCTCCTGCTGCCCAGGAAACACAGGATGGAGATGGAGAAAGATCTGCTGCTCAGGGTAGTCAAGAACCCGGTGGGGGCGGAACTGGGGCTGGAGGATGACATCAGGGACATTTTTAAAAATGATAGGCACTGCGCAGACATGATGAATATGGACAGGAGGAAAAATGGGAAGTTGATGTGGCTGTATCTTAAATACTGGAGGCTGCAGGTTACACTGCAGAAACACAAGAGAGCAGAGGACAGGTTGAAAGGATCGCTGCCTGATGTCAAGTGAAGGAAATTTAGAAAAATATAGTAGTTGCTTTTAACCCCGTGATACGTCAATAGTGTGTGGCAATACTCATGGTTTGCACTAATGCATAGGTATACACAGATTAACAAATTAAAGGAAAACAATGGTGGCACCATGTTTCTGGTGTCCACTTGTCCCCTTAGAGTGAAGCATCTATTCAAATCAATACACAGTTTTGATCTGAATAGATGCTTCACCTTTATTCACAGTGAACCCGTCTCTGTCCACACAGTACAAGTAAATGGTTGATGAAAAGCAAAATGATGTAAATCATATGCTCTGGCCTTCACAGTCAATACATCTCAAGCTACTTGAACACCTATGGGAGATTTTGGAGCGACACACACCTCTCTCTCACTGCGCTCTCCTACACCACCACCATCATAAAAACACCACCTGAGGGAAAACCTTTAGGAAGAACAGTCTTCATCACTCTGGTACATTTCCAGAGACTTGGAGAATCTATGACATGGTGCACTGAAGGTGTTTTGGTGGCTCATTATGACCCAACACCTTACTAAGACACTCTTCTTTAATTTGTCATCCGTCTGTATGTTTCCTTAACTTTGTCTAGTCAAGCACATTTATGAAATTTTTTTGGGATGGGACTACTAAACCTACTGACAATCATTTGAAAATAATGCTGCTTCTGTGAGTGTATTACGTCTTTTCTGTTATTCAGCATGAAATTATAGCTGTTTCACCTGGACTTTTTTATTCCTACAGATATAAATCATCCCTGTAATGATAAAATAAAGTAAAAAAATTAAAATGTTCTGTTCCAGGTAAAAGTGTACTGTCTTTTTTTTTGTGTAACTTTTTTTTTAAATTTGGTTTTACAAGTTTATACACACTCTCCCTTTCTCAAACACATGACACACTTCATATTTCAGCATTATATGGACGTTATATTTATGGGTGTATGTAATTACCCTATTATTACAGTTAAACCTTATTGTATGCTATAAAAATATATATACTAAGGTGTAATATCACAAACGTAAATCACAAAAGACACAAAAAGCCTTTTGGATTAAGAGAAGCCTTAAAATATTTTATTAGTTAAAAAAATAACACTAGGATTTATAACAATATTTATAGGAAGAATGCTACAATGCACAGTAACTGCAAGTCCTTTCCTCTAGATGGCAGTGTATGATTTCCAAACCTGAATCCCAGCTGTAAAAATAAATAAAGTGCTGTACAGCAGTGGTTCAGAATGAAAAGACCCCAAAGAAGAATATATGTTTGGGAATATTTGGGGCTGAAATGTTTGGTCAGGGGTTAGGGTGAACCCTGTTCTTCATCCTGCCAACATTATGGCTTTCTGAAATCCACAACCATATCAGAAAGAACATTTCAGATGTTACACTCACAGGAGTCATGACCATCTTGTATCTGATAAACTAGGACATTCATATATTCGTTCTAGAAAATCCTAAATCAGTGGAACATTATTCCTGGCACTCGAACCTGTCCTCATATCCACCATTTCTATGCAGACTTGCAGAATGATGTTCTTTGTGTCTAGTCTTGTAGAAAGCAAACCAATCCCAACACAAAGAAACTACAATTTGCTGCATTGTAATGTATCTATATACATAGATAATAAAACAAAACACATTACAACAGCAGTTTTTTTTTATATAAGACAAGAGCTTAAAGAACTGATGTCATTTCATTTGGTCAAACAATTAAAAGGGTTGATAAATTATTACCTTAAGTAAATGTTTGTACAATTTTGTATAATTAGTTTATGTATTATTTATATAACTGTAATGAGGTCCCTTATAAAACCTTCCCACAATACCTGAAACACCAGATTAATGCAAAATTTATAAGATGGTTATGTAAGGAATAAAAGAACCTTGGGGGTTGGGAGTTGCTGTTATAGGAAAATAATCAACGACGGGGTGGTGTGACATGGATTGATGCAATATAACAGCTCATCCTGAAGTGCTTATACCACAGCGATTTGCGAAAGATGACAGTTTTAAATTGATTAATGAACTGCACCTTGTACTTATACGATGTTTATAGTTAAAGTTATCGAACGCCCATAAAGCAAGTTCCTGTTATCACTTACGTTATAGCAGCTATAAACCGTTATTCCCTCACCAGCCTCTCTTTTTTTCTCTCTCTCAAATTCCTCTGTCCTGTCGGAAAACTTACTGACTGTTACAAAGCCCTGACACTAGAGACTCCTTCCTGTTTTTCTCCTTACAGAAAACTTCACTATATCAATGATTAGATGTCCTTCTTTGTTAAACAACAGCACCTTTTTAAATTTTGGTGTATTAGACTTTGATTATTATGGAGCATCCGCCAACCAAGTACCTGTATAAGCTGTTACTATAGAAATGATAATGTATTAGAGCGAGTGCATTAATATATCCCTGTGATGTGTCTTTTAGCCGGAACTACTGTCAGAGCTGCTGTTATAGAAGATTAATCAGATTCGAGAATTCAACCATGCTGTAGTATAATAAGTGTAGTGCACTATAGGGAGCTGTTATTGCATGTTGTTCTTCATGTCCGCTGGAAGTCACGCGCCAAGTCCCTGGCTGGCGACACGAGTGTGCGCACTCTGAACTCTGTGCTCTCCGGCTCTATCACATCTTCCACACCGGACCACAGCACTCTCTTCCGACTCCAGCTCTTCTCAGAGTCTCTATCTGAGCGCAAACAGGAAGGCGACGGCTCTCTGTGTGTCTCTGGTGGAGTGCTGAGTTTCCTGGGCACGAACATCTGCAGCGGAAGCACGGTTTTATACGGTAGCTGATACTCACGCAGCTTTGTTCCATCTTCACCAGTGCAAAAGGTCTGATTGAGGAACCGACGCACTACAAAATGACGCACACGCTTTCGTTCGTAAGACTCCTTTCGTGCTGAGTCTCTCTCAGTGAGCGTATCTCTGTGGGAAAGGATAATGGATATATTAGAAATTAGATGGTCATATAATAATAACATTCATCATATAATAATCCCAAAAAATCCCAGTTACATTCCTAATAAACACTTACCAGCCAATTTAATAGGAACACTTGTACACCTGCCTATTAATGAAATTATTGAATCAGCCAGTCATGTGGCAGCAGCACAATGCATAAAATCATGTGGATACAGGACACAAGCTTCAGATATTGTTTACATCAAACATCAGAAAGGGGAGAACATTTGTGGTTTGGCTGTTGGTGCCAGATGGGCTGGTTTGAGTATTTCAGAAAATCTCCTGGAATTTTCAAGCACAACAGTCTAGCGTTGTCACAGAATGGTGCAAAAAAAACAAAAACATCAACTGAGCAACAGTTCTGCAGGCCGAACTAACTGCCTTGTTGATGAGGTCAGAGGAGAACGGCTGGACTGTTTCAAGCTGACGGTTAGGCTACGGTAACTCAAATAACCTCTCTTTACAACAGTAGTGAGCTCACAATGCACAAGATATGCACTATATATATATATATATATATATATATACATACATATATGTATACATACATACAGTTGGGTTCATAAATATTTGGACAGTGACTCTGCCTCTGTACACCACTATGAATTTTCCAATCAAGATGTGATGGAAGTGTAGACTTTCACCTTTAATTCAAGGGGTTTAACAAAAATGTTGCATTAACTGTTTAGGAATTAAAGCCATTTTTTACAGAGTCCCTCCATTTTCACAGACTCAAAAGTAACTGGACAAACTAATATAATTATAAATATAAGGATTATTTTTAATACTTGGATGCAAATCCTTTGCAGTCAATTACTGCCTGAATGTACTTACATACATACATACATACATACATACATATATATAATAGCATACCTCTCACTTATATTAATTCACATTTATTGCCAAATTCCTATTCATATATAGGTAATAATCTCAAATTTCATATTATACAAAGACATGATATTCCTTATCATTTCACACCACTGTAATAAGCTCAAATTCTTGTGCTTATGTACAGAACAATATCAAATTCCTGCACATATATTTATATAATATAATCCCAAAATCACAGTTTATTCAGATAATATGCCCAAAAGTCCAATTCTTTGCTCACATATACATACTGTAACCTCATACTGTAATATCACTGCTTAGAATGTTCACAACATATCCCTAGTCTAACACTATTTTAAAGTATTTGACTAGGTTCTGATGTTCTGATGTGTGAGTATGATCACTAAAAGGAAATTCTATGATTTTTAAAGTTGCTTTGTAAAAAAAAAAAAAAAAAAAATCATGGTATAGAAATATTATCTTGAAAATAATGTATGCTTTATGTTGTTACAGTGCCTATAACTATAAATTCAATATGCAGTAATAGTATTATACAATAGCAATAGAGCAAAAATATTGGCTTTGTAACAGATAAAGTGCAAAATATATGCTTACGTAATGCATTATGTATTTTAAGGTCTAGGTCTCAAAGCATGACTGGTATAATATTGACATTTTGCCACTTATTGGAAGGGACTGGACTTAATATAAAGTGTTTGAGAACAGGTTATAGGCTATAAGATTTAATTATACTGTACACTGTATACTGTCTACAAAAACATTGATGAATGCCCTCAGATTAGTGACAACACTGGTGGAAAATCTCTACAAGATTAAATCCAATCATCTTGGATTACATTGTATTACCGCATGACCAAAATCCTTCCTTCTGTTCTGAACATTTTATTTAAGTGATTTAAGTTTACACTCTACATAAAATAGAGAAACATACTTGTACTCTGGTCTTGTCTCCATCACCAGGTCTAACCAGGTGGCTTCATATGATTCCCTTTTGCTCTCGTCAACTTCTTTCACATCGCTGTAAGAGTTGACCAGGTAAGACCTGGGGGTTCGGCTCAGGCAGTGCATCTCGTCCTGAACGACATCAGATAACAGCAATGATTGTGACTGATAACTAGCAATCGATGGTAACTTCACTGCCTTGTGGTCCTTAAATAACCTGGTGCTGCTATTTTTGTACTTGGACATCATGATATGTGTGTACTGATTGGTTTACCCTATGGGCAGAAAGACTAATCCCAAGTCCTTTTTACTTACATGTAGAGGGCAGCTCCATCAACGTGGCCATGTGGTACATCTCAGCTTTCTCAGCTTCAGCTCATTATGACTTTAGGATTATTGCTGATGGTCAAATGAAGCAATATGCTGTGATGTAATCTTAAATGGTTACATTCATTGATATCACAATGCCATTAAAAACATTAGTAAGCTACCTGCACAGTATATTACACATTATTAGCAGTATGTGTATTTGCACACATGATTAGAAAAATCATTAAAAACTCATACTATAAAGGAAGTCAAGTTTCCCTCAAAGGTATGTTTTTATATTTTTATACTTGAAGGTCATGCATTTCATTGAGGTTCTTTTTTTTTTGGTAAATAACATTTATTTAAAAAAAACCTCACAAATGATCTTAATGCTGAATATGCAAATGACCTTGATATAAAAGACCTGAGCGTCTCCTGTTTCTGAGCAGCCCGGCTATAAATAGCACAAGACACACATTTCTCTGACACAACCGATGTAGTGGAGTCACCATTCTCTGTCAGAGTTGTCAGCATTTCCTTGCATGGCACATACCCTTTGGTGATGTGGAGGTGCTGTTAGGACATTTTCTGCATCACTGCTGTCACTCACTTTCATAATGCAAGGACACACACACAGGCACCTGTGAAGGAATACATAACCCTTGTCTAGTAGTGTTGATAAAATACAGGACTGTTTATAGATGTGAGTGTGTATACCACAGTGCCAAATAGCTGTTGTCACATGTGCCTTCAGAATAGACAGTTTGTTATTTTAATGTTTCTACTAAGAAAATTATTATTTGAAGAAGAATAAATACTTTATAGCCATATGTGATTTCCTTTACTTTCTTGGATATACATGTGTCTTGCAGTCACGCTACAAAGTCTCAAGAGCTAGAATTAGTCCAGTTATAGATAGTTATAGTAGTCCAGTTATATCTCATGGTCCAGTTATATCTCATTATATCTCAGATAGTCCAGTTATATCTCATGGTCCAACGTGACCAGCAACAGCATCTCTGAACTTTTGGTGAGGGTCCCAGTGGATGGCAGCAACCAGGATGGTGTTAGATATGATGGCCCCTGTGGGACACCAGTAAAAATTCTAGCATCCCAAACATCCTTGGTTTGGATGTCTGTCAGTCTAGAACTGTCTGAACCTTAATCTTTGGATCCAAGACCTACCCTAGAAAAGAGCTAGTGGTTGATTAAAGTGGGGTTAGAGGTAACTTCCCTGTTATTTGCAGATGATGTTATTCTCTTGGCACCATCTAAAGTGAACCTCTGACATGCCCTTGAACACTTTGCTGCAGAATGTGAAGTGGCTGGGTTGTCCGAGGCCATGGTTCTCTCGCAGAAAAGAGTGGGGTGCTCCCTTCAGGTGAGGGGAGAGACCCTAAAGACCTTGCCTTTGTTGGAGGAGTCTAAATAACTTATTTACAAATAATGGAAAAACAGTGAGTTTGGCAAACAGATCAGGACAGCCATCTATGCTGACCTCACATGACCAATGTGTTCCTCCAGGGATACAGAACAAAGATATCAACAACAAGTCACACTAAACATATTGACAAATGAGACATATAATGCATTGGTGAGGCCATAGGGCATCACCAAATGTGCATAATGCCCTGATTGGTGAAGAACAAGTTAAAGACAGTGAGTCTTGTGACAGACTTGCTCAGTGCAGTGATCCTCCAGCAAACCCCAGCAATAACTGGTAATTAAGACAGACTCATTCTAACCACTACTTGCTGCTGAAGTACCAAAGCAAAGCTCAAATCTTGCAGCTGATTTATTGCACAGCTGCAGAAGCTGATCAAACACCCATGTCTCCAGTCCCTGATTTCCCACACAGCTGCAGACAACAAATATAACATAACAACATTCAACACAAATGAGAATTTAAGAATTTAAGGTGTGAAAGCAAACCGCAAACAAGAACACATAACAGGGACACAACAGAGGCAGGCGTTCATACACAATGTAAATGATGTGCTAATGAGACACGTAAAATAAGGCAGTGAATATAAAGCAGGGTGTGGTTAACTGACCAAACAAAAACATCAGCACATGGCTTTACTATTGTGGGGAGGCGGAGCTTGCTTCCATAAGATGTGCATATTACAAATACCACAAATACCACTTTTGAAAAAAACATTGATAAAATAAATAAGAAGTTATATAACGCGTGTGGCATCCACGAGAAGCTCCAGATAAGATGCTAAAACTGACCATAATGTATCCCAAATATGTCATGAAATGGTCTAAAACTTGCCAAGTCAAACGTGTTTAAAAGTCTATAATGATAAATTGTGTACTTGGCAAGCTCTCACCATCATCAAGGTTGAACAGTTTGTGATGACATCAATGGCCTTTTAAGAGTAAAGCACTGGTTAGTTGGGAAATTCTTGCTACGGAGGTGTTGTGTCGAATTACGGGCGCCCGGGTGCAAGCAGAAACATCACAACCCTATCAGCTGCATGAGTCTGTGCTCTTGCCAAGCACTTGAGCTGTAACTGTAGCTTTGGTCTAGAGCAGATGACAAGTGCAATACGCAGTATCTTCATGAAATGATGGATGGAGGAGTGCAGAGAGACTCTACTTAATAGGTTATGCTCTGTTGGTCTTGGAGTGGGAGAATAAAATTTGCTAAATTTTTAAGGCATGTTTAAGAAATCTCTGAGGTATATTTAATCAGCTAGATGCATAAATTCCTATATGGAACAAGATGACAAAATTTATGGTATGATTACTGCACAACCCAATATTGCATTTTTTTTTTCATTATTGCATAATTAGGATTTCAAAGATGATGACATCAGTAATGCAAGTAATTATTAATTCATTAATAAAAGTATTTACACTGCCGTACTTTAATACTGAACTGCTAGAATGTTTTTAATACAATGCATCAATAGCATATTTTTTTCCTTGGAGTGTTTGCTCTTTACAAGAATGTGGTAGCATATTTCAAGGAATGTACCATACTTTATTATGGAAATACTGCTTTTCGGATCACAATATCACAACATTAGTAAAACTTTTCCAGATTTCCTCATCACCATTTACTGTCATGCCAGTATATGGCCACACCTCAACTTTCCATAATGATTCATGGGGAGTGTAGAACAATCCAGAGATGGCTCTACTTATAAGATTATGCTCTCTCTCAGCTTTGGAGTTGGACAGTAAGTCATGCAGTCATGACTAAAGCTGTAGTCAGTGATTTTTACAATAAAAGAAGCAAAAGCAAGGTCTCTGTAAACCCAAAAATAACCTAAATGACCTGGACAACCAAAATCTAATCAGGACGAGGAGGCATGTCTACTTGCCAGTCAGTTTAAAAGGCTTTCCTATTTGAACTAGTATTCTGGCACTCTAGTCTATGCAGCATGCATGCTTTGTGGGGGGTCATGGCTTCAAAATACTGAAGTTGAGGCATGTGCGTGATTGTATTTTGAATCCCATTCCCACCTGCTGCTGAAGTAATTCTGGCCTATCCTGTCCTCTTCTGCAGTTATTTACAGTTAACTTTAGCATGAACAATCATTTAGCTTGTTCTGTTTATCAAAAATATAATCAAAATAGTCATTTTAAACCACATTGACCTTGACCAGGATAGAGCAGTTACTGATGATGAATAAACATGGCTGAGGATGAGCTTCATATCTGACTGTGCATGCCCATCTACCAAAACCAGCTTTTTGTTCGGTCCTGTGGGATCCCAGACCCGATACACAGCTCTATACTAAAGGTAGTGACTATTTATTTGAATTTCAAAACAAGCTGAGAGGGCGGAGATTTAGTACATCATCACCAGCAGGGGGGTTCCGTCTTACAACACTGATGAGTTTAAAACACACATTATACACATTAAGACACAGTAGTCTTATAAAGATTTTATTACACATATGACACATCTCTCGGAATTTCAGTTTACTCTTTTTTCCCATTTGCCTAAATCTGTGATGCTCTTGAAGCCTCTCTTGAGCCAGTGTAATGGAAATGAATTCTGACATCACCTCATGTGATCAGCAAGCATGCAGTGACACTGTAACTCCATCCCTTCTGCTGAACAGTTTCATCGGAGTATGACATCAATACGATACTGTAATCCAATTTCATATGAGGTTGGACATGGCAAGAATATTTGGAATTCAAGTTGCAGCACTGCTACAGTTTCATTTACGTCAGAAAAACCCTGAAATGTCCTGCTCCTCCACTTCTCTCAAGCTGGGCAACATTTTGTAATAATAATAATATATATATATTTTTTTAACTAGTTACAAATTTCTAATTTCAGGGCACTAAATATGATCTTTTCTCCCATGGAGTCTTTACAAATCAACATGTGCAGTGACTTAATATTGTCTAAAATACATTTAACTATCTCTATATAGGGGCACTGTGGCTTGGTGGTTAGTATGTTCACCTCGTACCTCCGGGGGTTCGAATCCTGCCTCCCCCCCTGTGTGCATGGAGTTTGCATGTTCTCCCCGTGCTTCGGGGGTTTCCTCCGCGTACTCCGGTTTCCTCCCCAGTCCAATGCCCTGCATTGTAGGCTGACTGGCATTTCCAAATTGTCCGTGTGTGTGATTGTGCCCTGCGATGGGTTGGCACACTGTCCAGGGTGTCCCCTGCCTTGTGCCCCGAGTTCCCTGGGATAGACTCCAGGCTCCCCTGTGACCCTGTATAGGATAAGTGGTATGGAAAATAGATGGATGGATCTCTATAAGGCCTGAGCTCAGGTAAACGTCTGTGGGCAGTATCACACGTTCTAAGTGTCATTTCCTCACCACTTCCTAAAAACATGCTAGTAGGTAGATTGGCACAGATCCAAGGTGTATTCCCACTTCATGCCCAGTTTTCCCAGAATATGCTCCAGATCTCACAAGCTGAAGATGGATGAATGAGTGAATTAATCAGTGAATATCCAATTATATCCAATCTTTCCTCCAAAAGTTAACCAAATGAAAATATGCTTTTGTTTCACAAGTTTAATGAGATAAGTCAAAGTTTAATGACAAGATAAATCATGTCAGAACTTTTTCTAATTTTTTTATTTTCCCTATTTTTCCCTAAAATGTTTCTGATTGTTTTTCACTTAATTTGTATATGCTGTAATTTCACACTGAGGGTGGAAAAAGTGATTCACATTACTGACGTGATTTATCTTCGTTTCATTTTTTTACATCACAAAAACCTGGCATTTTAACAGGGGTGTGTAGACTTTTTATATCCACTGTATTATGGAGTGAATGTTTACATCTTTGACAGAATCCTACACAGAGTTAACAGTACAGGTCTTATAGTTCCCCACAAGCTGAATAATCTTAACTGGTAGCAGGAGCTGTCAACATGAAGCTTGCTTTAAAAATTTAACATCAATCTTTGTGCTGAGATGCTTTTAGGAAAGCTTTTAGTGCAGATCATGTTGAATCTGTACAACTTACTGCACCTAAACAGTGAAACTGTTGCCACAGAGAAATATAACCAGTCTAGGCGTTAAGCCGAGTATTATACTGGGCCTGAAAAAGCATGACAGTTTCAAAATCCCTAAACGACGCTCTGAAAGCTGTAGAGAACATTTCTAATTGACTTTTCCTCTGATAATGTTATAAATAGCTTTCCAGAATGAAATGTCTGCAGCCCGACACCCGACCTAATATCTGAGCAGCAAAACGGATATCAACTGTAATCCTTCAAGGTCAGTTAGGCCCTCAGGGGCTCTCTGTCTGTCTTTCTCTCCCTCTCTCTCTCTCTCTCTCTCTCTCTCCACACACACACACACACACAGACACAAACACAAACAATCTATTGCTTTTGTCTCTCTGCTCTACTTCTTTTTCCACTTAATCATAGTTTTTCAGTGCAATGTATGGCAAAACAGAGACAGCAGAGGAGGACCTGGATTTCCTGAAATGGGATGCCATGATGTAAACAATTTCTCAATAACAATAACAAAAGCAACAAATGAGCCATACTAAATCGGCCTTCTCACTTCTGAGAATAATACTCGCTGCGCCACCATGCATATCAAACAAAGGTAATGACCTAGATCATTTTCTATGCAATAAAGAGGAGAAAAAATTACTTTGTAAGTTTCTATTTGAATACAGTGGATAAGAGTCTGAACAGGTTTGAGATAAATGATGGTGTAGAAAACAAGGTTAATTGAGAAACAGAATGGTTTTAGTGCACATCCCTTATCAGTTGTGCAGAGACATTTTGAAGTGTAGTGTTTCTCAAGAAGCAAGAAGTTAATTTGTTCAAGCTCAGCATCTTGGTATATCTGGAACAAATCTGATTGCTCAATACATAGAAAAACTCCAGGGTTTAATTTAAATACCTATAATGATGGATTTGCACCAACAGTTGCACTAAATAAAATTCTGCAGTTTTCAATGAACTCCTTCAGCTACACAAGTCCAGCAGGACTTGTAAAATAATTAAAATGTTTTATACCCAACTTTTTGGTGTGTTTTTCTTTTTTTTTTGGTCATCTTACAGCTTGCAGTTGAGGTCCTGATTAATACTGCCATCTGCTGCTCACATGATCATGTCATTAGGATGCTGGTTGTTGGTATACATTCAGCTACAAGTTTATCAGGTAAACCCCACCATATAGCATCACTCTGGTGTTGTACAGTTACTGACTGTAGCCTGGCTGCTGCTGAGTTTTGTCAGGTCCCCTCTACCCCATCTACAGAAAAAGACCACCAGATTTGATTTCTCAACCCAGCATTTCCACTGTAATGCTGCTACGCCTGATACACTCATACCAACCCCAAAAACTAGTACCACTACCATGTTAATGTCACTGCCGTGAGGTTGGTTTCCATAACGTCTGTCTGTGTTATAGTGGCCCAGTTCCATT
Organism: Pangasianodon gigas; assembly: GCA_022758105.1. Classification (NCBI taxonomy): domain Eukaryota; kingdom Metazoa; phylum Chordata; class Actinopteri; order Siluriformes; family Pangasiidae; genus Pangasianodon; species Pangasianodon gigas. The sequence goes on from CM040475.1 coordinate 5,463,417, forward strand.
CACGGATGGAGTAGTGGAGGCTGGCAAATAGCAACACACAGACAAGAAGTGACAGATTGTGTAGTAGTAGTAGTAGTAGTAGTAGTAATAGCAGTAGTAGTAGTAGTAGTAGAAGTAATAGCAGTAGCAGTAGTAGTAGTAGTAGTAGTAGTAGTAGTAGTAGTAGTATTCATTCATTCATTTTCAGTAACTGCTTCATTCTGTTCAGGATTGTGGTGGATCTAGAGCCTATCCTGGGAATACACCCTGGATGGGACTATTATGATTGTTATTACTGTTATGATGATGATGATGATGATGATGAAAGTTGTTGTTGTTGTTGTTGTTGTTGTGATTATTATTATTGTTATTATTAATACTAATAACAACAACAATAATATTATTAATACTAACAATACTACTGCTACTACTAATAATAAAATACACTATATGGCCAAAAGTTTGTGGACACCTGGCCATCACACCCATGCTTTTTCCAACATCCCATTCCAGATTTATTCCCCCTTTGCTGCTATAATAACCTTCACTATTCTGGGAAGGCTTTCCACTAGATTTTGGAGTGTGGCTGTAGGGATTTGTGATCATTCAGCCACAAGAGCATTAGTGAGGTCAGGTACTGATATTGGGTGAGGAGGCCTGGGGTGCAGTTGGTGTTCCAGTTCATCCCAAAGCTGTTCAGTGGGGTTGAGGTCAGGGCTCTGTGCAGGCGATTCAAGTTCTTCCACTCCAGCCTTGGCAAACCATGTCTTCATGGAGCTCACTTTGTGCACAGGGGCATTGTCATGCAGGAACAGGTTTGGGACTCTTAGTTCCAGTGAAGGGAAACTGTAATGCTACAGCATAGAAAGACTTTATATACAATTGTGTGGTTCTGACTTTGTGGCTAAGGTTTGAAGAAAAAACACATATCACATATTAGGAATCCACATACTTTTGTCCATATAGTGTAATAATAATAATAATAATAATAATAATAATAATAATAATAATAATAATAATAACAATAATGTTGTTGTTGTTGTTGTTATTATTATTATTATTATTATTATTATTATTATTATTATTATTATTATTATTATTTCACTAACCTATTGGACCACATTAACCTCAGAAAAAGTATATATTTTTATGTGAGGTCATATCGGCCAGCCCTCAGTAGGCTGTTGAGCGAGATGAATAATCCTCAGGCTGTTTAATCTGCTCGAAGGAGGAGGAGGAGGAGGAGAAGCCGGAAGTGGTGCGCGAGCAGATCCGTGAAGACGCAGCGCACCTTTCGGCATCGGAGCAGAGAAGAGTCGCTCACAGGACCAGGAGGAAAGGACAGGACAGACTGGACGTGCTCCAAACTGAAGTGAGTAGCGACATGTCACCTTGTGTGTGTGTGTGTGTGTGTGTGTGTGCTGTACGGGAAATCACTGCGGCGGTTCAGAGGTGTCTTCTGCATGCACGAGCGCTGCGTTTCGTTTCTCCACCTTCATGATCTTCATGGTTATCATCATCATTAAGGCTATTTCGGCTCGTCACGCTCGGACTGCGGTATCTTATGTAATAATCCGGTGACAGCGTTTCACGCGCGAGACTGCGTGCGTGTGTACCGACATGCGCGCGCTCCACTGGCTGATTCATGTAGCCTACAATGAATGTTCTCATGCACTGCCATTATGCATTATGCATTATGAGCTGTATTAGTTGTATTAATCCTTTATTTTTTCCCATTAAATGCACAGAGTGCCATTGTTTATTATACACCTGAACTGTAATGACATGAGGATTTTTAACAGACAGCTGCACTCTCAGAAAAAAGGTACTAAACTGTACTTTTCTTTGTTGCTGGGGTGGTACCCTCAAGAGTACCCTCATCTTGTGTATCATTAGTATGTGTCTTTTACCTAGAAAGATGTCTTTAAGCTTTATTCTAAAAACAAATGATGGTCCAGTTTTCTTGAAGGTACACTGTATTAATAAAAGATGCACTTCATGGTACCACACTAGCAACAAGGAAAGTACAGTTAAACACTATTTTATCTTAGAGTGTAGATTAGGGTCTAGATGAGGATGAAAATAATCTATAATTAAGTCTCTTTGTCAAGGAAAACCCTAAAGAAAATATTCAAGAATCTATTTATACAAGAAATAGTCACTGTTTTTAGTTTTGCATGTGCATGAGTTAAATGGGATGTAGATAGTGGATGAGCCCTTTCTGCACTCTTAGAAAAAAAAAAAAAAGTACTAAACAGTATCTTTCCTTGTTGCTAGGGTGGTGCCCTCAAGGGTACATGTACTGTACCTTTAATATGTATCTTTCATCTAGAAACGTGAATGTGCTGTACCTTTAAAAAAGGTACAAAATTGGACTATAAACAGTTTTTAGAGTATGGCTTTTAAAGGTACACTACATGCACCTTTCTTGGAAAAAAATTACCTGGTGTATTTAAGATACAAAACATGTATCCTTGAGGGTACCACCCTAGTGACAAGGAAAGGTTCAGTTTAATATCCTTTTTTGAGAGCATATCATTCCATTTGTGTTATTGCATGGAGTTCTCAAAATTGATACAATCAAAATGTGATTAATCCTAATAATCAAATTGTTTATATGTCTCTTTCTGTCCTAAGGGCTTAATTTAACTACAGTTTGGTTACGAAACCTTAATGTTTTTCTTACTCTTTGTCAGTTTTGTCCTCAAAATGATAAAATGTCCTGTTATTCTTTTCTGGCAAAGATACTCACTCATAAGGAAAGGTCAAATCTACAACCCTTAAGACTTCTTAGGTTTATCCTTAACTGAACCCTTAAAGTCTCTGTGTATCGCAATTACCTTAAATGTTTACGGCCCGTGTCACGCACTTAAATACTACACCCTTACCACATCTTCAATAAACAGACCAAAGGCATCAGTGTCATGTTAGCAAACATTTGTGTGGGCCAAAGTGTTTACATGGAAACACTAATGGTAACTTTTCTAATACTGTTGTAACCCAGTGGCATTTTATTATTTTATTACTACACTGGGTGGCAAAACCAGAGATATCATTGTGTTTTAATGCCAAGTTCACTGCCCAAAAGTGTTGTAAATGTTGTAAAAAAAACCCCAAAACATTCGGTTGTAACTGCTCGCTGGAATTTGTGTCCAATCATTAGTGCTTCTTGCAGAGATGCTGTAAATGTAGGGCATTAATGTTGGTCACATTGATTGTGATTGTGTCTGTGTATAAATCTGTATTGTGCTTCTATTCCACACGTTATGAGTAACACTTTTTATATTTTAATATAGAATATATACATTGATCAGCCATAACGTTAAAACCACTGACAGGTGACGTGAATAACATTGATTGTCTTGTTACAATGGCACCTGTAAAGGAGTGGGATATATTAGGCAGCAAGTGAACAGTCAGTTCTTGAAGTTGTTGTGTTGGAAGCGGAAAAATGGGCAAGTGTAAGGATGCACTATGGGACGTAGGCAAGCCGGCGGAGGCAGTGTGATGCTCTGGCCAATGTTCTGCTGGGAAACCTTGGGTTTTGAGGGCACAAGGGGAACCTACACGGTATTAAGCAGGTGGTTTTAACGGTTTAGCTGAACAGTGTAAATTATCATTTGTGTCAATATACTGTACATTTTCAGCTGTCATGTGTGTTATTAGCTGTGTATAAGCTAAGAACGATATTATAAGCAGCTTGTTCTCTTAATATTTTTCTTCCCTTGTTTCATCGTCACCAAGTCCTTATATAACCCAGATATATTCTGTATTATGGCATTATGTTATTATCACTGCTACCTGTTCAGATGGCATGGCTTGCAGACGGTGAACAGGGAGACAAGGCTCAGCTCCAAACACCACCTTCTGTACTGTTCCTCCGGATAAACCTGTCCTAGATTACACAGTATTTACTTAGTTACAGTCAACACTAGAACATAATGTCTTTCTCATCTCTGAACCATTTGTTCTCCCGAAGGAATAATCTTTTTTAGTTTAATCTTCTTTCACTGATATGATGGTCTATTTTTACATTAATTAATAGTTAATTACTAACCCACTATACTTGCTGACAGTGGTACCAGTAGGATTTAGCTCTTTCTTCATCTCTAACTAAACGGTATAAGTGATGCAGCAGTGCTTTAGTCCTTTAGTCTGTCCAGCTCTCTCCCCTCCTCATCTGTACACTCTGCTCGAATAGATCAGCTTTTGTCACTAATTAGCCGAGCTGAGACTCTGCCGCAGCCGTGTTGTATAGCTGCGTTGCATTCTGGAACTCTGTGTCCAGCGTTTGCCGTCTCCACTATTTCTAAGATGGATTTCTCGTTACTATGACGTTGAATGTTGCTGGAAAATAAATGAGAACAGAATCTCATTTTCTTTTGGTTTTAGGAGCTAATAACAAAATCCTTTATGTTTGAGCATGTTTACACCTAACTGCTAACTTCTCACATAACAATAATACAGCACCAACCAACAAATTAGCACTGGAATCGCTTAGCACATCACAAATATTATGATATAAACATATTTTATGTTTCAGGGTGGAGTTTTCTTCATCTTACGTGACTTTGAGAGTGACTTGCATTGTGCGACTCCCAGTTCTACGTTTTGCACATCTTAAATATTAGCTGTTTAACTTCCTTCCCTTGGTAAATTTCACCCTCTCTGTATGAGGTCAAGTTTTGTCTGTTCCTCTTTTGTAGCAGAAGTACAAGTTTTTGTTCCTTATATGTTTGCCTAATGTCCTTTCTGTTCTGACCATCATTGTGCAAACAGCATTTTTTGGTGCTCACTTTCTTTCTTAGAAACTACCCATGTTTTTTAGGAAAGGTGGCAAAACAGCCATATGATGGTCATGAGGGAAGTCTGGCCTGCTTAGTGTGTGGCCCACAGATATTTGTTTCTGCAACAACACCACCTGATTTCAGCATTCAGCTCGTTTGATAAGGAGGAAATCTGGCGCTGTGGCCAAATGGAGCGAAGAAGCTGAAGTGTTTAATGACATCATTAAATCTCTGTTTAAGCCCCTTAAAATCCCAGAAGTGCACAGATCTGGGCTTACATTGCTCACTCTAGTAAACACGTTACCTGTTAATTTCATTCTAGTTACTGAATAATTCGCTTTAATATAGATAATATGTATGAATAACAAACTGAGTCTATAAGGGATTAATGCTAACAATTTTATTAGGTCAAATAAAAGAATATACAGTTTTTAAGACTCATAAATAGTTTACATACTGTATACATAGTATACTTACTCTATTGCTCAATCTGTACATTCTCTATTTCTGCAAAAAAAGCTCTAATGTTTGCACTATTTATTTATTTATTTATCTATCACTTTACTATCCTTATCTTCTTAAGTCTTTCCTGTTACAATGTCTGTGTCCTTGTCGGTGAGTCAAATTTAGTGACTTACTGATCTCATTTTATCATTTTCAGCACAATACCGATCTCAGAGCTCTAACTACTGACTGATAAATGATACAGATCTGATACTGACATCCTGGTCTGACCTGCAAAAAGCCACAGGAATGATTACAAAATGCTTTGGGCAAATTGTGTTCTAGCATCATGTGTCAGATCTGTTTAATGTCAACAACACGCATTTTCATTGCATGAAATATGATATAACGATTCAGCAGTTTGGCCAATATTGGTTTCATGGCAATATTGCATCCAAGCAAAATATCTTATGTACTTTTCCATATCTAGTGCAATTACTATGGTGTTTAATAGGATAAAATATTTTAATGATCTCAAACATAAGGGATAACGATCAGACTGTAAGCTCTGAAAAAACAAAAGAGCGAGAGCTTCTTTTCTCACTCATAAATGTTCGACTCAAAGCACAGATACGCAGATATGCTGAGTTCTGGCCGAGAGTCTGCTTGGCTAGTTAGTGATCTACGTGATGATGAGCTTGATTGCATTGATGGTGGTTTGGAAACGTCTATGTTTGAGCAGAGTGTACAGATGAGGAGGTGAGAGGGCTGGATAGACTAGAGGACTAAAGAGCTGCTGCATCACTCTGTTTAATTAGAGATGAAATGAGGGCTTAATCACACTGGCACCACTATCAGCAGGTAGTCAAATGGCATTGTGGGGAAACATTAACTAAAGTGAAAATCAATGAAAGAAACCAAAAATGTCAACTCAGAATTTCATTACAAAATAAATCTTGGACGCCAGGGAAGATCACGTGTTAATTATAAAGATTAATATGCAAGTTGCTTAGGGTGGATTTTTCCTTTACATTTTAGTAAGTTGAACTGTAATTTCTACAAGGTACAAATCTGTTAAATTAAATTAAATGGCTCAAATGCGATAGCGCACTGATAGTAACTGCATCTTTTTTTGCTTATTTCATAATCACAATTAAGAGGATGCATGTTTTCCTCGTATTAAAGCGGCATCTACACATATACATACACACAACTGCTACTTGTCTATGACTGCTACTATGACTGTTGTTCAGGCCTCATTCATTCCCTTCTCTCATCCTGTGTCCTTCAGGAAAATGGAGGACATCACTCCATTATTTCTCAACCTGAGGGACTGAACAACAGCAGCAGCAGCATGGCCGACGCCTCAGACTCCTCCATCCAGACAGCAGAGGCCATGGTTTATTGCAAACTGTGTTTGACTGACTGTCCTGCACCAGAGACGAGCACGTTGCGCTCCTGTGACTGCGTGTTCTGTACCCAGGTGAGTACACGACGTCTTCGACGTCCTCAGATTTGGCCATGGGAAAGGCTGTTTGGACTGAATGCTAATGTGAGCAAGTCCTTTACTGGCATATGCACAGTAGTGAACTTGTGACACAAAGCACCTGGACATGCGAGCAAGGTTATACCAAGGTTATACAAATAACACAAAATTACTCACTACTACTAGACATTAAAAATGACCAGGATGGCTGAAATCCTTCACAGACACCATGCAATTAAAGTCTTAACTTATGTTTGTACATAAGCCTATATTCCTTTGTTTTAGATGCTAAATAAAAAAATTCACAGCCACAGGCAACCTGTCACTTAAAACATATAAACATGGAGCTCCTGACTTAAACAATCAGGTTTAAATTCTCAATTCTGTTTGGTCAGAAGGTGTTGATGAAACAGTAGCTCTGAAAATAGTTCCAGCTGCTAGACAAATCACAGCTGTACATACATACGCTCATTGTAATATGTTATTGTTTCTGTAGTAAGAACACACACAGGGACTTGTGTAAACAGAGTTACAAACGTGCAATCGTTGACTGAAGGAGATGTGTATTTAGCATTTATGGAGGGAGTCTCCAATGTTAGCACTTCATAACAGACAGAGATAAAGCTGTTTTTTTAAATATTCCAACACAAGGAAGTCTTCAGGATGGAGGGTTTTGTGTTTTATGGTTTCTTAGCAACATGAAAAACTGCATTTTTTGTCTTATTAGAACAGAGGCTGGTGAGGGACTGACTGTTTATATTTGTTATAATGTAAATAATATTATGAATGCTCCACAACATTAAATGTGACTGTAAGTGGATAAAAAGTATGACGAGTATGACGTGTCTTTCTTTAATAAATAAAAAATTGTTCGTTTTGGCAAATTGCTGTGGTACAAGCACTTTGGGGCATACTGATTATTTTCCTATAACAGCATGCCCCAACAGTTTTATTCTTTATCTATTGCAGTCATAAAGACATGCTTTTCTTTCACATTGTACAATATAAGCGTATATTCCATCAATGTAGGTGCTAAATATAGACAGTCAGTTAGCTAAAATATATAAACAGGGACCTTATGAGTTAATGCACCAGAGTCACAGTGAACAGACAGTCAGCTCAGTTCATCAGTATTACAGTCCATTATATTTAATTATCATAATGGAATCCAATAATTGTGATCTAAATTAAAATATGATTACTCCTGTAGCCCTGACTCAGGTCATTTCCACTGTCTAGTAGGAGAAGTAAAAGCATCTCATCTCATCTTCTAATCTAAGTGGATTCTCATTAGACCAGGGGTTCCCGAGCTGTGGGTCATGACCCCATGTGGAGCTACTTGAATTACAAATGGGGTCAATCTCATTATTTCCTATGTTATTTTATTCATTTATTTTACAAATACATATTACGAATGTCACTTTAACTATGAAGTCAGGTTTTGTTTGCCAATATTTTGAGATGTTACTGCAAGTCGCATTCAAACAAGGCACATTTCAGTTAAGTGTGTACATGCTATCGTGACACACTGCACTTCAGCTATTAAAATGGACAAATTTCTCCTTCCATCCACCTCTGCTAGTTCCTCAACAACACTGAGTGACTTGGATTCAGTGGGACAACAGAAGTGAAATAAATGAAGATGAAAATATGGCAGAAAAGTTTACTGAATATGGATTTACAAGCATGATGGGAAATAATGAGGAGAAACCAAAACGCGTAGGCTTGGGGTCACAGAAAATTCATAATGGGGTAGTTGACCTCTGTAATATCCATTTATCATTTGTGTCTGAGGGTAAAACCTTAAATCTAATGGTCCTTATTATTGTGTTCCAATAACAAAGCTGTCCAAATTCACAAAAATATTATTTACAGGCTCATCTTCATGTTCTCTAGAAATATTTTCTGAAATTTTTTATATACTTTGTCTATTGTTCCCAAAATGAAGCACCCAGCCACGTGCAACAACTGTGCTTTGTTGTGAACATGAAGACGATTCATTCTTGGAGTGCTCCAAGGCTAAGAGGAACACAATGCACGTTCCTCTCACTCTGTACTTACACACACCCTGCTAAACTGCAACCTGACGTTCCAACAATCCAAACCGGTTACGCTGTACGTTTACACTGCAAGGCGTCAACTCGCTAGGATGCTTTGTTTGGATAATGTGATAAAAACTGGTTCTGAGCAGCCAGGCTGGGTTTATTCATTGCTAGTCGTTATCACCTCAATCAAAATTAGATGAGAGCGTTGTCCTCTGAGAGACGGCAGTGTGAGCAGTGTGTTTTGTGTTCTGATTAACAGTGCTTACGTCAGTATGTGCAGTTGGCCATAAGGGACGGGGCTGGCACCCCCATCACCTGCCCTGACGTGGCCTGCAAGCACCCTGGAGCTCTGCTAGATTCTGAGGTATCACACACACACGATCATACACACACACACACATGCTTGTCTTATTAACCTTATGAGGACCTTCTATTGAAATATGCAGCTAATTAATTATATGCTACACCCAAATATAACCCTAACCGCAACCTCAGTAACCAAAAGGAAACCTTTAGGCTCTTTTTGTTTTAAATAAAAGCTGTAGATTTTGTAATGAAAAAAAGGCAGTTTTCCTCATAGTAACTAGTCAAATGTCCCCACAAGGTCAGATATTCATGTACTCATGAGGAAATCTGCTCCCTAACAAGATATAAAAACATGCCCACACATACAGTATTGTGCGAAAGTCTTAGACACGCTATTTTTTTTTAGTACAAACTTTGTTACAGATTTTTATTTTAGGACTTCTACATTATCGAGTCAATACAAAAACATTTTAGATTTCCAAACATTAGTTTTCCAGCACAAATTTAAATGTTACATTAAAAATGTTTGTATGTCAGTAAAGAAAGCAGCATATTACATAAGAGACCACTTTTCACACAAAAAACATAATGAAGGCTGCTGGGTTTTGCTGCAAAAATAAAAAGCAAGTGTGACAGTCAAAGTCTCCAGAAGAACTGTGGCTGATTCTGCAAGATGCTCAGTAACACTTACAGCTCATTTCCTTATAAAACTGCACAAATTGTACCTGAAACTACTGATTTTTTTTAAAGCAAAGGGTTGTGACACCAAATATTGACTTTGTTTCATTTGTTACTGTTTACTGCTCTTTATAGTATTTTTGTAATTTAGAGACATTTAATTTCATTATTTTTGAAGGCATCTTTGCTCTACAGCATTTCTTTGCATGTGCCTAAGACTTTTGCACAGTAGGCCTACTGTATATACACAAAGACCATTTATGTATCTCATAAATGCTCAGCTCTGGAAAAAAAAAAAACAGCTCCGTTTGCCTGAAACCTCATAGGTGGCTTATTGTTATTATTATAATTATCATGATTCAGTCAGGTGTTGAACAATTAACTATGACTATATTTAGCTAAATTGGGACATTTAGATATTTTAAGCCGCATTCAAAACAAACTTTGTGTACCTGTTTAATTTATTTGCATTTAATCATTTATGACACTTGGTGTGATAACCAAGATTTTTTACTTAGATATCTCATTCTGTTTTTGTCCTGTCATATGTTATTCTTTTGCAATATTCAAAGCTACACAGTGACACACACCTCAGGACGTTGTGTTCTCTTTTGTTAAGCTTTGCGGCTTAAGAGTTTGTTTTTCATAAGAGTTTGTTATCTTCTTAATTTCCTTGTGCACACAGATTGCCGCTTTTGCCTCTGGTGAACAAGTCAAGTTCTACCAGCGGCTCAAATTTGAAAGAGGTATGTATGTGTGTGTGGGCGTGTGTGTGCATGTGTGCATGTACTGGGTCTTGTTTATTACACAGCAGGTCACAGAATCTGCACATAGCCTGCGGTACTTACAAAAATTGTGCTGTAGTCAAGGGCAAAAGTCTTCTTTCGGTTTCTCCTTCCTGCTCAGTTCTACTTGGCAGTGGCTGAGTGTGTGTTTTGCAGGGAGGAGGAAAAGGGATCAAGCCAACAAGCCACCAGGCACATGATAAGTAGGCTAATGTAACAGAGCCCTTGAATCCATCCACCTGTTGTATCTTACATAAGGAAATCCCACAAGGCTACAGACTTTCCACACTTAGCCAGCTGGTGCTCCATTTGGACTATCACAAGATATCATGTCATTATCAACCTTTATACTTTCATGCAATTATATCTTAAAGTTATAAAACTTCAAGATTTTTAAATGGTTTTGTTCCTTTCAAATTGCATGCAAATTTAAATAAATTTATACTTTTGCTAAAAATCTCTTTAAAAGTAAAATGGAGTAAAAACCTTATTGAAAATGCTTGCAATATGTAAAGATATTCACTAATATTTTAAGTCTATAATATTACAGAACAATTTTAAAATCTTGGCCATCCAGAATTGTAGAAATTTTAGATTTACTTACACTCACTGGCCACTTTATTAGGAACACCTCTACACCTGATCATTCATGCAACTATCCAATCAGTCAATCATGTGGCAGCAGAGCAATGCATGAAGTAATGGAGTCTGTTAGGAGTCAAGTTAATTATTCATTTATTCATCTTCAGTAACTGCTTGTTCCTGATCAGGGTCCAAGTGGATCCAGAGCCTATCCCGGGAGCACTGGGTGTGAGAATTCACACAGGATGGGACATCACGGGACACAATGCACACACATTCACGCCTACAAGCAATTTAGAGTAGCCAGTTCACCTACTGGCATGTTTTTAGTCACCTCCCAAAAACAAGCCAGTAGGTAGATTGGTTAAGCTAAAATTGCCCTTGGGTGTGAATGAGTGTGTTGCATAGTGCGCTACGTTAGATAAGATAACACTTTATTAATCCCAGGTGGGAAATTCCAATGTTAAAGCAGCAGACAGGAGAGAATAGACGAAATAGGACGAGACAAAAGACAATACAGCTGCAGAAGGGAGTTAAAACATAAATTAAATAGTAAACAACTATGCAAATGTATTAAAATGTAGAAAAACTGTAAAGATATACACCGATCAGCTGTAACGTTAAAATCACTGACAGGTGAAGTGAATAACGTTGATTATCTTGTTACAATGGCACCTGTCAATGGGTGAGATATGTTAGGCAGCAAGTGAACAGTGTGTTGGAAGCAGGAAAAATGGGCAAGCATAAGGATCTAAGCAACTTTGACAAGGGCCAAATTGTGATGGCTAGACGACTGGGTCAGAGCATCTCCAAAACGGCAGGTCTTGTGGGGTGTTCCCGGTATGCAGTGGTTAGTACCTACCAAAAGTGGTCCAAGGAAGGACAATTGGTGATCCAGCAACAGGGTCATGGGCACCCAAGGCTCACTGATGTGCATGGAGAGCGAAGGCTAGCCTATTTGGTCCGATCCCACAGAAGAGCTACTGTAGCACAAATTGCTGAAAAAGTTAATGCTGTCTATGATAGAGAGGTGCCAGAACACACAGTGCATCGCAGCTTGCTGTGTATGGGGCTGTGTAGCCACAGGCCAGTCAGAGTGCCCATGCTGACAAAGGTACATGACAAAGAGTTCAAGATGTTGACTTGGCCTCCAAATTCCCCAGAGCTCAATCTAATTAAGCATCTGTGGGATGTGCTGGCCAAACAAGTCTGATTCATGGAGACCTCACCTTGCAGCTTACAGGACTTAAAGGATCTGCTCCTAACGTCTTGGTGCCAGATACCACAGCACACCTTCAGAGGTCTTGTGGAGTCCATGTCTCAATGGGTCAGAACTGTTTTGGTGGCACAAGGAGGACCTACACAACATTAGGCAGGTGGTTTTCATGTTATCGGTGCATATATAAATGTATGTATATGTATTAAAATTATAGATATATGTGCAAGATAACCAGATGTACTCACCCTGTATGGTCAGGTCAGTCCACCATCAGCTCATTCGTTTTTGCTTGCATTCAGCTAAAGATGTGATGATCAAGGACTAGCCTTTTCAGGGTCTTTATCAGATGTGCTGTCAGTTCTACAGGTCTGTAGTCATTCCTTTGTAGACATCCAGGGTGTTTTCATGCCCAGTGTTCCCAGGATAAGTGCCAGATTCATGTGAAAATGAATGAATGAATGAATTAAAGGAAAAAGCAAATTATTATTCATTAAAATAAAAATCCCTGTTTATTTACCATCTCTGTTGGACAAAATATTGTACAGTTCATTCAGGATCACAATGTAATATCCACTGTTTCAGTAGAATGACATGTGCAGACAGTATAGGTAAATAAACAGGACAAATTAAGTACACAACATTGTAATGTTCTCTGTATGGAATCTTTTAGCATTGACATGTTTAAACAGTGCTCTTTCTAAAAACATTACCACGCCAGTGACTATCCTACACACCAAGCTTCTCTGTACAAGCGAAGCCATTTGGGCGGACTGTGTCTGTGGTCGCAGTTTGTATGCCAGCTCACA
>CM040475.1:5476633-5493861 GCA_022758105.1 Pangasianodon gigas
TGTATATTGTATTTTGCTTGCCTTTAGCTTAGTGTACATTTTTGGTAGAGCTTTTCCTTTAAAGCTGCAGTTTGTGGTGTTTAAAAGTATTTTATACATAAAAAAGATGATCAGATAATAATAAAAATAAAAATTGATTCGTAATGGTGCTCTAGGGTGTCCCCTAAGTCCAGAATCATAGGAGAAAAATAAAAATGGCAAAACACAAGCTTTTATTTACAGAACTTCAGAAGCTCAATATATTGAGCTTTTTCTTAATACACAAATTCCTATGAGAAGAATTATTTGGATTCATTCCATCTGGCTCAGATACATCATGGTTTGTTAAAGTATAAAATATACATTGACCCTAAGACACTAGACTTCACCCTATACAATTGATATTGCTATTTGTTCCATTTCAGGATTCTGTTTTCTGTTTTAAAATTTTCTGGCCCTGAAATGAGCTCCTCTCACAAATATGCTTAGCTCTGTGACGTTTGAACATAAGCTGCATTCAAAACGACATATACACATACATATGCAATAAGCAGCATGTGAACAACATGAGATATCTCTATGATGTACTAGATGAGCTGGATTTTCAAACATGATGTCTGTGCATGTTGTCTTAGTGAAGTGTACTGTATCCCACAATGCAACATTGTTTTTAAATATTTAATTCTCAATAGACTATGACAGCTTAATACTCAATACAGAACAGAAATTTAAAATGACACTATCAGAATGTACTACAAAGATAGCATGCAGTGCTGCTGCGAGTCAAAATGTGATAGAGAATGTTGTTTAAAAATGAAAAACATGCACAATGAACATGCAAGTTAATATCTTTAAAATTAATCAAATGATTATTTTCCAGAAGAGATATGCAGCTATATACGCAGCACATACTCGCATGTAAAAATATCCCATTTCTGTGACATTTTTCTTGTGTTCTTTGGGATTTCTGTCTCAATGCACATCTTTAGTCTCAGCCAGATGCCCTGTGAACCTTTCTGGTATAAATAAATATATGTGTATAAATAAATACTGCGCATACTATTCATATCTGTATTTGTATTTGTTTAGAACGCGCTATCTGTTCAATCTGAATAATTTATTCATATTTGGTTACATTCCTACCAAGGAGCTCTCAGCGCACAAGTGTACTGAACAGAGATATAGTTTCATGTTTAAATGTTTAACAGACGCTTTCTGTCTCTCTCGCTCAGGTGTTCAGTTGGACCCATGTAAGGCCTGGTGCCCGGTGTTGGAATGTCAGGCTGTTTGCAGTGTGAACCCTGGTACTGAGGGTAAACCGGTGCCAGTTCCCTGCCCAACATGCCACGGTGTCTTTTGCTACGCCTGCAAAGAATTATGGGAGGATGGACACAGCTGCCAACAGCACCAGCCTCTAGTGGTGCTGCCTGCCAGTGACAGGTTAGTGCTGCCAGTGTGCTTTATTAAAGAATGAATAGCCTTTTAATTCAAATGCATCTTGTCATCTTTGCTGACTCTGTATTTGGATTAATCTACAGAAGATAGTGGAATTCTGTGCATTATAATTAACTGATGGATGCCCAGTTTTCCAAAAGCATCACATCATAAATATTATGATAAATATTATTATCTTATTTTTTTAGAATTTGCTGAAAATAATATTTGCTCTGCAAGGTTAAGTTCAACTATGTTTTTATGATCATATTCTATAATTTCTTTTAATATTTCTTTAATTGTATATACTGTATATTTACTTACTTATCATGTATATCCTTCCAATTAAAGGTGCAGTTTGTAATGGTTAAAAGGGATTCTAGACCTATTATAGTTATATGATTTTAATGATACCTTACAAACACTGCAGTTTGTAACATTGATATGCAGGGAATCTGGCCAGTTTCTTCATTTTCAAGGTTCTCTTTAAATTTTTCTGGCCCTGAAATTAGCTCTACCCACAGCCAGAACTGTGCTGCCCAGCTCTGCCTCTTTTCCTTTAAAGGCAGCTCACTAGCCATGTAGTTTCAACAGATCAGGTTGGGTAGGTCAGTCATTTTGTTTCAGTTGCAGTTCACCGTGCATACAGAACAGAGCGCTGTAAGCTACAAACTGCTCCTTTAAATGTCTTTATTTATGTATGATAATTACTTCATTTGATAATATAAAATAATTCTTATTATCCATTTTATTCCACTTACTCATTTTATTCCATTTCTTAAGCCCCAAATAGACAAACTTCCCATCATACTTGATGTACGTTTTAGTCAGCATGTGGATAAAGGTGTATGTCTGCTCTGTACAGTGCTCAGGCCAGTGCGGACCCAGACCCGGTCATCAAACAGTGTCCCAAGTGTGGAGTGTACATCGAGCGCAACCAGGGCTGCGCTCAAATGTTGTGCAAGAGCTGCAAACACACTTTCTGCTGGTACTGCTTGCAGAATCTAGATGTAAGCACTCCTCTTCTGTTTCACCCAGGAGTTTTTAATATGTAAAAAAAACCTGCAGCCGTTCACATCATGAACCTGCTTGTGTTTTGCAGGGGGACATTTTCCTGAGACACTATGATAAAGGTCCCTGCCGTAATAAGTTAGGACATTCCAGAGCTTCTGTCATGTGGAACAGGACACAGGTACGTTGGAAATTTCTGTTTCTACAAATGAATAACTACACATAGTGGTCTGTTGGTGAGCTTCACCAGTTCTATTTACATTTACAGTACATGTTTTTGGTAGCAACAAGCCAGGCACTGAGCTGTTAAAGGAACAGATTAGAGATCTAGGGTTCCATAACATGTACTGTATTGTATAATTAATTGTATAAAAGGATAAAAGCATATCATGTCATTCATTAATAAATCAAAAAATGAGAGTAATGAAACTAAGAAAGTTTGACTTAAGGCTTGGTGGGAGTGTAGTGGAGAACAAACTCCAAACAAGCTCCAAACTCCAACCTACAACAAGCATCAAGTACCATAGGCCAGGCTTTAGAGAGAAATCCTATGGACATAGCAATGTCTGTGCTTGTTCTCCCCTCAATTCACTACCACGTTTCTGAAAGACATGTATTCTCGTTAGAGATCATGTCTGGCCCTGTAAGACTGTGTAAGGTGTGTCAGTATCTAATCAGTATTAAGTATTAGCTGATACTGAGAGCTCAGATATTTGTATTTTTGAAAAAGTGGGATTAGGACATTCCTAGAGGTGACAGTGATAAAAGTTTCTACCCACTGACTATAAACAAGAGTGAGACATTAGGAAGAACCGAGACTTCCACAAGTAAACATGAGGGCTGGAGTAAGTGCTGGTACTCAGGAGTGATAAACAATTAGTCGAGCTAACAGTGAAACAGTATTGCAGTGGAGTGGAAAGTAATACACATAACCATAAGCAACAAAGGCTTAAAAGGTGGAAAACATTTACTTAGGTATAAGTAAGTGATGTTAAGTAAGAGGAGGCCTGGGTGTGCTGTCGGCGATCCAGCTGATCCCGAAGGTGTTCAGTGGGGTTGAGGTCAATGCTCTGTGCAGGCCACACTTCTTCCACATGAACCTTGTGGAACCTAATGGGTTGAGTCTAAACCTGTTCCAGCACAACCTCATGGAGGTCCATGAAGACATGTTTTTATGTCTTCATAGACCTCCATGAGGTCCTGATGGAACAGGTTTAGACTCAACCCATTAGGCCAGCTCTCCCCTAACATACGACAGGCTAATGTGTGCTTCCTCCAAGACATGTGAAGCCAGCCAAATCTTTTCAAACTGCTGTTCATGCTGCATCACAGAGCAATGGAACAAACTTGGAGGAAAACACTATCTGCCCTCTTCCACATACATGAGCTCATAGATGCCCACGATTGGCTAGTGTCACTGTGATTGATGGGGGAAAGAATATGGCATCTGTCCCACCCAGAGAGCATGGCCAATTTTGCTTCCTTGGCTCATAAAAAAATCATTTTATAACATCTACTATTTTTAAACACATCCCATTTCGTTAGATTGGCTGAAGCTGATTTAATAAATTGATAAAGAAATGGAGCAGAGCTGAGACAGAGATAATTTCTGGGCTGGAAAAGTGTAAAGAAAAGCCCGAAATAAATTAACAATAAGTATGTCAATATATAGAATCAGTTTTTCACTACGTATTTAAATAATGTTAGGATTATTACAGTTCTAGAAACATTTTTAAATTTTGCAAACTGCACCTTTCGAATGAACTAAATTTGGGTTGTATTTAAAGCTTAGCTCTTGAATGGATCTAAATTTTGGTGTTTGTAGGTGGCGGGCATCCTGGTGGGCGTGAGCATCATCGTGGTGGTGACATCTCCTCTGCTGCTCTTAGCCTCTCCGTGCATCCTGTGCTGCGTGTGCAAGCCCTGGCACAGGAGGAATGAGAAGAAAAAGAAGAAAAAGCCAACAAAAGAGACAAAGGCAACAGATTTGGCAGTGTAATGTCTTCTCTAAACCACCGCTCTTGTATACAGTACTGTATTTCCTGCAGTCCTCCATCTGCAGTACTGTAGCGCTCTCACATGCCAAAAACCTGTGTCGTTCAGCCAGGCGCTAAAGTGCCTCATTTCTCCAGTGCCTGGTGTTTGGTGGTCTTTCTTTCGCCTTCCATTGTATTATGCAAAAATATTCAACATCAAGAAAGGAACACACATCCATGGCCTGTTTTCAATCCATGCAAAATATATGTTCATGTCTTGCCATGGAAGTTGTGTTTTATATTGTGTTTAAGGAAAATGATGACAGGGCTTTAACTGTAACCAGTATATATATGCTACATAAAGTTAGTTCTATAGATTTGATTGATTTCCCTTTGGGTTCCAGACAACAGGTTCTGATGGGTGTTTGTTTCACCTACTGTAATGTGTGTATATAATGTGTGTATGAATGTGGATGCTGTCCTGTGTTTTTACATTTTCTGTTAACTTTTTGGCATCAGATATTTTGTATTACACCATAACAATAAAATTAATATGAGGTACTTCAGTTGTATTTGAACACTGATTGCTGATGTACAGTTTTCTGATGCAAAGCTGCTGAATTTTATCATTAATAGTCTGTATTTTTTAATACTATTTTTACTAATTGCATTTACATTTATGGCATTTGGCAGATGCCCTTATCCAGAGCGACTTACAATTATCTCATTTATACAACTGAGCAACTGAGGATTAAGGGCCTTGCTCAAGGGCCCAGCGGTGGCAACTTGGTGGTGCTGGGATTTGAACTCTCAACCTTCCGATGAGAAGGCCAATGTCTTCGTGGCTACGACTACCACTTGGTAGCTAATTGCTAGATAATGAGCTCAGGTTACTGCATGGGTTTCCTCTGGGTTCTCTGTTTTCCTCCTACCTGAAAAAAATATGACAGTAGGTGGATTGGCTATTCTAAATTGCCCCTAAGAATGTGTGAATGTGTGTGTGCATGGGGCCCTGTGATGGACTGGCATCCCATCCTGGGTTTTTTTGCTGCCTCATGCCCAGTGTTAATGGGATAGGCTCAGACTCCACAGTGATCCTAAAAAACATATGGCAAGTAGATAAAATCAATGCATAAAATCATGCAGATACAATGCTTCAGTTAATGTTCACATCAGACATCAGAATGGGGAAAATTGTGATCTCTGTGACTTTAACTGTGGCATGGTTGTTGGTGCCAGATGAGCTGGTTTGAGTATTTCAGAAACTGCTGATCTCCTGGGATTTTCACACACAACACTCTCTAGAGTTTACACAGAATGGTGCAAAAAACAAAAAACACTGAGTTAGCGACAGTTCTGTGGGTGGAAACGCCTTGTTGCTAAGAGAGGTCAGAGATTGTTTCGAGCTGCCAGGACAGATATAGTAACTCAAATACAATAATCACTCATTACAACTGTGGTGAGCAGAAAAGCATCTCAGCATGCACAGAACATCGAACCTTGTGATGGATGGGCTACAACAGCAGAAGACCACACTGGGCTCCACTCCTGTCAGCCAAGAACAAGAATCTGAGGCTATCATGGGCACAGGCTCACCGAAACTAGACAGGTGAAGACTGGAAAAAGACCAGGTTTGGATGAGCCACGGTTAAGGTCACAGAGATCACTAACTGAAGCTTTGACCTGTATCTGCATGATTTTATGCACTTCCCTGCTGCCACATCATTGGCTGATTGGATAAATGCATAAATGAGCAGGTGTACAGGTGTTCCTAATAAAGTGGACGTTGAGTGCATGTCTCTATTGAGGGAGTGTTAAATTTATTTTCCAGTTAAGGAGTCCCTGGGTACCACACGTTTGTTCTAAGAGGCAAATCCTTTAAACCCTGTGACTGTGGAAACCTTAAGGCTGGAAATGACGCGTTTGAGAGACTGCATTAATGATCAGGGATGACTGAAGGCTTTGTCTGATCTGCGTGTCATCAGCGACACCTGGTGGCCACTGCTGAGATTGCAGGGGGCGTTTTTTTTGCAGCTCAGAAACAGAAGGGACACGACGCAACTTTTGAAACTTGTCATGTCGACAAACCTTGAATTTTTCCCAGGTAAATATAATTCAGTCTAACGTTTACAGTGCTTAACTACACTAGTCATAATTCACGCTGGAAAAAACTATCTGTATAAAGATAAAAGTGCATGAAATCCGAGTGAAGTGGTGAAGAACTGCTCAGCTGTGGGCCTGTACTCAGTGGACCTGAATGAGGAGATCACGTGTTTTTCAGACTCTGTAACTCTGCAGTGGCTCAAATAACTGATTATAACCTAATCAAATGCATAATCGACTCAGTCGTGTTCCTAACATCGATTATTTACCATTTTAAAAGGCATTTCCAAGATTTCTTATGTTCCTGATGCCGGTGCAAGAGATGTGCTGTGTTTCAAACATTATAATGCATCAGAGGTGAGTGAACTGAGCTTCAACAAAATCTAGATATTAAAAAACACAGTGTGTATAGACTATAGATACAGTGGGGGTCATAAGGTTTACATACACCCTGCAGAATCTGCAAAATGTTAATAATTAAAAGAAAAATAAAAGGGATCATAAAAAAATTGCATTTTGTTTTTTATTTAGTACTGCCCTGAATAAGTTATTTCACATAACGCATGTTTACATATAGTCCACAACACGCAATAATAACTGAATTTACACAAATGAACCAGTTCAAAAGTTTACACACACTTGATTCTTAATACTGCGTGTTGTTACCTGGATGATCAACAACTGTTTTTATGTTTTGTGAGTCCCTGAGTGGTTAAACTGACCACTGTTCTTCAGAAAAATCCTCCAGGTCCTGCACATTATTTGCTTTTCCAGCATCTTCTGCATATTTGACCCCTTTCCAGCAGCATCTATATGATGTTGAGATCCATCTTTTCACACTGAGGACAACTGAGGGACTCGTACACAACTATTACAAAAGGTGCAAACATTCACTGATGCTCAAGAAGGCAACACGATGCATTAAAAGCCAGAGGGATGTAAACTTTTGAACAGGATGACCGGTGTAAAGTGTTATTATTTTGTCTTCTGGGAAACATGTAAATATCTTATGTAGCTTCTGAAGGGCAGTACTAAATGAAAAAAAAAAAAAGTTCTTTAAACAAAATAATAACAATTTACCAGAGGAAACCCCTGAAGCACGGGGAGAACATGCAAACTCTGTGCACACAGGGCGGAGGCGGAAATCGAACCCCCAACATCAGAGGTGCGCTGCTAATCATTAAGCCACCGTGCCCCCACCAAGTCTATGTATCACTGTGTAATGACAACAATGAACTCTGCCACCTTGATGAGAACATATCTCAGATATAGTATGGACAAGAACTTACATTTGGCCCAAAATCTAAAAGCTACACAGGCATTACATATGACTGGCTGCCATATGGAGAGCTTCTGTAATTATTTTTTGCTAATCTGACTAGTCACAAGATGTTGATTAATTTTCTATAAGCTGCTTTACTACAGCAGATCTGACATAGTTTGGCTGTAATTCAAATCACAGGTTTATTCTAATCTGCTTGTTCTAATACGTTATCGTTTCTATAGTGACAACTCTTTCACATGAATATGTATGCCCGATGCTCCAGGCTAATATTAAATGCATTAAAGGCTAATATTAAAGACATGCTTTTATTTAACAATGTATAATTGTTGATTGGGTGAAGTTTTCTGTAAGCAGATGTTTATTTAACATTTATGGAAGGAGACTCCAGTGTCAGTGCTTTGTAACAGTAAGTTTTCCTGGACAGAGGACTTTGTGCTTTCTGATTTCTTGATGACATGACAAGCTGTGTGTTTTTTTTTTTCTTATTCGCATCAAGCGAGATAAAAAAAGAGAAGCTGAGGATGTCTCTTGGGTGTTTCACAACATTAAACGTAACTATAAACGTATAAAAAAGTACATATTCTTCATTAATAAATCAAAAATTGTTATCATCGGCTGTGGTATAAGAGGAATAAAACACTGTGGTTATGCTGATGTAGGAAAATAATCAGTAGCAGGGTGGTGTGATGCAGCCCAATGTGAAGCGGAGTAACAGTTGCCACCCTTTTAGTCCTTATCTAATGGTATCCCCATAAATAAGATCATATAGAGAGGGAACTAAGCAGCAGGCCACTGACAGATCTGCTTTTCTGCAACTCAAATTATATTTAAAACCTTTTTTTATTTGCAGATTTTGCTGGGCAGGACGATGGAGGATTGGCTCCGATTCTCTGTGTGTTACTGGCACTCATTCTGTGGAACTGGTGAGACAGCCACATTGGCACACACAGAGCCTTTCAGCATGCTGGGATTATTATAGCCTGCATCTCCTTCAATAGACGCTCAGCAGTTAAGAGGCCAAAGCGTTTTTAATAAGCAAGCATCAAGCTCCATTAACACTCTCAAGATGCATAACACAGCTGCCCGGCTTCACAGACATGCCACTAATCAGGCGGGGGCTACAGCCGGATCTGTTTTGGACCTTTCTGACCTTTCCTAAAGATGACTGTTTTGAAGCAGGCACTGGTAGATCTATGATAAATCTATGGAATGCATTTCCAGTCATAAACACTGAAAAAAAGAATGTTAAGCTGAGCACAAGAGTTGTATAGTCACATACACACATGTGCCCAAAGCCCCCAGCCCTGACACCCGCTTTCAGAAAGCTCATCAAATTCCAAACAACTGCTCAGACAAATTTCTCACCTCTCTGTCAGGTGCTGACCCATTTGGATCTCCAACCCTGTGCAGACCTTGGAATGAAGGAGACGACGACATGGAGATAGCGAAGAAAAGACTCAGTGCTGCATTTGAGTTCTTCACCAAACTTGGTGTATGGAAATAATCAAGTTTCTCTCTTTTTCTCAAAAGCATGTTCAGTCTGTCCTTTATATTACACTCCAGAATATAGCAAGGTCCAAAAGTCTGTCCATCACCAAGACTAGGTGCAGTTACCACCAAGACTAGGTGCCTTACATAGACTTACAGCTCTAGGGTCCTTGATTTGATCCTGTGTTTGGGTTACTGTCTGTGCAGAGTTTCATGTTCTCCCCATGTTCATGGTGGTTTCCTCTGGGTTCTCTGGTTTCCTTCCACCTCCCAAAAACATGACTGCAGGTGGATTGGATTCACACACTCATTCACGTCTTGGGTTAATTTAGAGTTACTAATCCACCTACCAACATGTTGTTTGGGACATGGGAAGAAACCACAGAACCTGGAGGAAACCCACACTGACACAGGGAGAACATAGCCAGAGATTGGGATCGAACCGGGGATCCTGGAGCTGTGAGGCAGCAACCACCTTACCTCCCATATAGAACGTATTAATATATCATACGCTGAACAATATACAGTATAATCAGCTGAATTCCTGTGTTTAAAAAGCTCACTGTTTTCTTTGTAGGTGAAGTACTACACGTTGCATGACAGGTATGTATTGGATTTGCACCATACAGGTGTATAAAGACTGTTGTTAAGGTTATTAAATGTTATTAAGGAATATTTATTGAGTTATTATTATAATCCGGTTGTGTCAGGGACATGGCCCCTGAGGGGCGCACTCTGGAGGAGTCCAATAGGAACCTGGATGAGATAACAGACCTGGCGCTGGAGCTGCAGAAGCAGACTGGAGTGAAAGTGCTGTGGATCACCTGCAACCTGTTTGCTCATCCCAGGTCAGTCACACTAACAGCAAAGCAATTAGGAACCTAATATTAAAAATCTACCTCTAAATGGGGCAGAGACTCAGCAGTGTTAGTGTTTTGATAGGTCGTGATTTCTAATCTCAATTTTGAGCCCTGAAACCTGAACTGCTATATGTATCTCAATTGTAAGATGCTTTAGATTAAAACCTGTGACTAATAAATGTCAAATACAGTAAGCGGTAGGTGATTGCTCATGGTCAACAAAACACGTGGGGCTCCCGAGTGGTGCAACAGAAAAGCGTTTGCCTTATCATCAAATCCCGATGATGTCACAGCCATCCGTGGATCTCAGTGTGGGAGTGGATCTCAGTGTGGGAGTGGTGACATGATCTCTCTCCCCTATATCACAGCGACACTAGCCAATCATGGGCATCTGTGAGCTCATGTATGAGGAAGTGGGTGGATAGCGCTTTCCTCCGTGTGTGTTATGCTGCCCCCTGACGTTGCATGAGCAGCAGTTTGAAAAGATGGAAGGCAGCACGTGATAGCCTTTACCCTCCCTGGTTGGTAGCTGTCATGTGATAGGGAGAGCCTGATGGGTAGGAAATGGCCATGGCTAAATTAGGAAGAGAATTGGGGAAAAATTAAAAATAAATGAATAAAATAACAAAATACACATGTGGATATATAAATCTTTATATTGGAAATTGCCTAATTTTGCAACATTTTAACAGAAAAAGCTTAGCTGTGAGAAAAGCAATTCTTCTGAGCTCTAACGATTCAAATATTAAACACAACCATCAAATGTAATATATAATATAATGTACCAATATATTTATTTATTAGAGATTAGAGCCATTAGAACTTTTTTATTCCTGATCTTTACACCCACAAAAATCAAACTAGTGTTCAAATGTAGATTTCTGAAACATTTTGTATCATGTCAATGGCACTTTTCCTCGTTTTATTAAAGTGGTAGTTAGATTCAATTTGACATTTATTTATATTATTTTTTTGATATTTAGATTAAGAAATGAACTTTCTATAAGAACCATATTTGTGTATTTGACATAATTTTAAAACCTATTAAATGTAAGTCACCAGTCAATTAGGCTTAGAGATATAATTAAAAGAAACTATTTCAGTTATATTAATGGTATTTGATAGTAGGTTTCGCCACCGTCCTATCATACAAAATATAATAATAGAGCTGTGGACCCCTGGCTATACGTCATCAACCTTTGTACAGTATGTCCCTGGACTTAGAAGTCTTGCGTATCCTTGGCACTGTCTTTTGTTACAGATGCTGGTCAAAAATGATGCCCTCCTACATCCAGAAGGGATGTGTATTGTAAATGTCTGCAATACCTAAAAATTCTGCAGGAATAAAAGACTTGGAGGTGTGCTGTTCTAGGAAAATAATCAAGGACCAGGTGGAGTGATAGCCAGCGTAAAGTGGAGTGACCATTTTTGTAAATTTAATAATGAATGACATTGCGTAGTTTTTGATTATTTATGTTTAATGTTGTGGAAGGTTCACACATCAAGCTAGTTCCTGTTATCACTTCTTCTTCTTCTTCTTCTTCTTCTTTTTCTTCTTCTTTGTTCCCTTGCATTCTCTTGAAGTTAACAATACAAAACAATGCAGCATGTCCTGTTGCTGAGAAACCTCCATCCTGTGGACTTTCCCATAGCAGAAAACTTAAAGTTAAAGCTTTACCCCTGACTGCAAAGCGCTGACACTGGAGACTCCTTCCAAAAATGCTAAATAAATGTCTCTTTGAAGAGAACTTCACGGCCAAATAAACAGCCATGCAACACTACAGTGTTTTTGCTTACTCAATTTTAGAGAAACATGATTGAAACATACGTCTTGTACACATGTAGATATATGAACGGAGCTGCAAGTAACCCAGACTGCCATGTGTTTGCCTTTGCTGGAGCTCAGGTGAAGAAAGGTCTAGAGATCGCCAAGAAACTGCAGGCTGAGAACTTTGGTGAGACCAACTCTCATTCTATATACAACCCTGTATAATCCCAGGACCCATCAGAGGCTCCAGAGTTATTCCTCAATCTCATAACTACATACTTTTCAATTAGTTTCAGTGTAGTTACAGCATAATATGCTTTAGGACAAATCACTGAATAATATGCTGGGCGACTTAGTGCTTGAATGTTATAGACACTCATCGTGTAGCAATCCTGTGATTCGTTGTGATTGTAGATATCTGTGTTAACCATGACTTCTTGTCTCCTCTTCTCTCCGCAGTGTTTTGGGGAGGTCGTGAAGGCTTCCTCTCCTCACTCAACACAGACGTGGCGGCTGAACTCAAGCATATGGCCACCTTTTTCAAAATGGCCGTGGGTATGAAGTAGCATCAGATTCGTTTGAATTGCTGTTGCATGTTTTGTCACCAAAGAATAACTAACATCAGTTTTAATTGTAGCCTATAAAGAGAAGATCGGCTTAAAATGCCAATTTCTCATTGAGCCCAAGCCGAAAGAACCATGCAAGCACCAATACGATTATGGTAAGCATTTTAGAGCAGTAAGTAGACTTTAACATTAAAGCTAATTAAATATATTAATAAAATACTGTTTGTGAATATTACATGCTTTTGTCATGTGACCAGCTTCCAGCAACATGTACTGATTCTTTTTGCCATTTTGACAGATGCAATGAGTGTTATTGGGTTTCTTAAGCACTTTGGACTGGACAAAGACTTTAAACTGAATATCGAGCCCAATCACACAACCCTGGCTGGACATTCTTACGAACATGACATCATCATGGCCTCCGTGTATGGTGCTCTTGATTATTCAGTGCCATTTGTTAAAGGTTTTGATGCAGCGTGCTGGTTTACACCACTCTGTGTGTGTGTGCGTGTGTGTGTGTGTGGTTGGGGGCTGTAGGTTTGGCATGCTGGGGTCTGTGGACGCCAACACAGGCTCTCCTGACTTGGGTTGGGACACGGATCAGTTCCCCATGGACATCAAAAATACGACCTTGGTGATGAAGGTGACTTAACACGTCTGTTTAAAATATGAATAGATTTTCATTTTCAAAACTGTGAGCTCATATTTATGCACCATTAAATTCCTCAGGCTGTTATTGAGCAGGGCGGCCTGCAGCCTGGAGGTTTAAATTTTGATGCCAAGGTCCGGAGGGAGTCGACTGATTTGGAGGATTTGTTCATCGCTCACATTGGTGCCATGGATGCTTTCGCTCGAGGCCTCAGAAACGCAGCCAAGATGATTGAGGAAGGAGTCATGCAAAATATGCTGCGGGTAATCATAGTCACTGCTATAAATGGTGTTTATTTTATTACTATTAGGCATTTGAGACTGAATATCAACTGTCCCAGATAGCCGAAACCTGGTTTCATGGTTATGAAGTGTCTTTGAATAAGGGTATCCTTATTTATTGTAAGATAAAAGCCAAAAACTGATCCTAGATCAGCAATCGGAATTCTCCTGAGAATGAAGGTCCTATATCCTATGTGTGATTTGTGCCATGTAGGAACGCTACATGAGCTTCAGCCATGGAATTGGACAGAAGGTGGAAGAGTGCAGTTGCTCACTGGAGGACCTCGAGGTTTTTCACTTTTTCATCCAAGTAACCTGTGTGTTCTATCAGATATCATGAGTTCTTGCATTAATGTATATGTTTATTCACAGGAGTTCATCAAGCAAAACGGAGAGCCTAAAGTGACATCAGGGAAACAGGAACAATATGAAGCGGTCTTTAATCATTACTTGTGAGAATGCAGTAATTTTCAGTGAGATGAAGTAATGTATGAATAAATTTGAGTCTAGGAATACAGAAAAACATTTACGAGTATATTTACTTGTACAAGCTAATATGTTAACTGCAAAAAAAATAAATAATCCATCAATATGTTTACATGCAGTTAATTCAATTCAATTCAAATTTATTTGTGTAGAGCTTTTAACAATGGACATTGTAACAAAGCAGCTTTAAAGAAATCCAGATATAAAATTTATTCCTTTAGTTACTTTAGTTATTTTAGTTAAGTAATCTGAAAATAGGAAAACTATGGGTTTACACGACTCAATCAGTAAACACATTTCATTCGGAATACATGATGTACTGTAATTCACACATTGACAATTTCCAGAACGCTGTCCTTCATTCTTGTCATAAACAGATTTCTTGAAATCCAATAGTGATTTATTGAATAATGTTATTAATATCACTACTTGAATAATAATGTCTTAAATAGATGCCAGTATAGTGTGATAATAATCATGTCATCACTAATGACTTCACTAAAACACAATACAGGAGACAGCAGAGATGCTGGAAGGCAGCAAGAGAGCATACAGGCATTAAAATAAAGGGAAAAAGTGGAGTGGAGTGAAGAAAGGTGAGGGGAAATAATGGACACGTGAAACCACCACAACTAATTTTGGCTGATTTTATGTGCACTAAATGGTGTTTTTATGAAATATCTTAAGGAATATGATAGACTGGGAAATATAGACTGTTACTTAGACCTACTACTTAGTATGCGGAGATGTTTACTTGGTGTACTGTGTTCATATAATTTTTTTTTTAAAATCCTGTGTTATGAATTTGGAAAATATTGAAGATTTTCTAAACCCTGTTATTGCTGTAAGAAATTAATTAGAATATTATTTAGTTCAACATATTAATATGTAGTAATTTGTACTATGCCTAGTGTGTCCTTATAATATTAGAATATACTGATGAATTTGAAGAAGATTTGAAGTCTTGTTATTGAAATTTGATTTACTTATGCCATGAATAAGTATGCTACAAGTAACATTATAAATGTGTCATTGGGGATGAAACAAAAGGCCTTAACCAATAACAATATGTGTCCCAGATTCCCAAACATGTCATGGTTTTTGGTCAGTTTTGACAAAAGGGTAAGCTGTGCTTTTTTTGGAATATGACGCTGAATGGTTAAGGCTCTGGGTTACTGATCGGAAGGTCGGGGGCTCAAGCCCCAGCACTGTCAAGCTGCTGCTGTTGGGCACTTGAGCGAGGCCCTTAACCACATCTGCTCCAGGTGTGCTGTATCATGGCTGACCTTGCATTCTGACCTCAGCTTCCTAGCAAGCTGGGACATGTGAAAAACTGTTTCATTGGCTCTGTACTTGTACTCTGCACAATGACAATAAAGTTGAATTTAATCTAATCTAATAAACCAGAGGGGTCCATAAAGCATAGTCAGGTGGTCTGTAATTTCTTTATATTGTTAGAGTGGTGTAAATCACAACCCGCCATTATCAAAGTTATTTAATTTTTTATTGTCTTCTTATAGTTATTAGCCGGTTTGACTGTTTGCATGGGTTTAATCCAAACTGCAATAACTCAAAAATAAGTAGTCTTATAAACAATATCCACTTGGACCTACTGTTTTCTGTAAGTGGAAAATTCAGGAATAAAAAGCCCCATGGCTCTAATAAATAACCAGAATATTATTTTACACATTTAAGTAATAAGCTGAATATGAATAGTTCATAAAAGGATTATGTTAATAAAATAAATCTGTATGGAGGGGGGTTGTGAATTTATGTTACAATTAAAAGGGTCCCTGTTTACAAAAAGTTTGAGAATTCCTGAATATAAACAAATTATTATTATTATTATTATTATTATTATTATTATTATTTTTAACATGTAGATAGTCAGCACCTTGTGAGGATTTCAGAACTGTATCATCTTTTGGAGTATTTTGTTTTATTCATGGCAAGGAAGCTTAGACAAGAACAGCCCATACATTATCATATGTTACTGTTGAGAAATAGATCCGGAAGTAAAGCAAAAACACGCCTATGATGGACTTTTATTTGTTTCATGTCTCGGTGTGATTTTATACACCAGTGGAACTTCAGTGCGTCTCTGTACAGAGAACCTGAACAGCCGTGACGTCACATCATCCTACCGTCCGTCCTGTCTGAATGACCAATGGGAGAATAGCGTGAGCTCTGCTCACCCCTTCCTCGCTTCTGATTGGCTGAACACGAATGTAGGAGGCGGGACTCGAGCGTCTGCAAACCAGGAGACGATGCGCTCCTTCATTAGCATAAATTATTCAGCATCCTCTGTTCAGTCTACAGACTGCACCTGGACTTAACATTATAGAGCAGTTTGAAAAC
This sequence comes from Pangasianodon gigas, assembly GCA_022758105.1. Taxonomy (NCBI): domain Eukaryota; kingdom Metazoa; phylum Chordata; class Actinopteri; order Siluriformes; family Pangasiidae; genus Pangasianodon; species Pangasianodon gigas. The sequence continues at coordinate 5,492,878 of CM040475.1, forward strand.
TCTGAATCGCTTTTTACTACGTTCACTTTTTTAGCTGTATAAAAATGAACTAATATTTACAAATTGAATATTTTTAGACTTATTTTTGGAAGTGGCTATAACTGAAGGAATTGCTCGAACAATTTTTCTTGCAACTTTTGCACGTGAAGCTATTATTCTCCCTCTTTAATACTTATTTTTTGGGACTTTTGGGATCATGTGGACTTTTTTGGGTGTAGCAAGCTTCACATATGTGTATAAAAAATGCGACGTGTTTGTGGTTTTGGCTCTTTTTCTCGCAGTGGGAGCAGTACTCACCTTCCACAGGTACCGGGGGCTAAAAACTCCTCAGATACTCCACTTACCGCTGAAAGTCTTATCGCTTCTGCCTTTCACTAGCACACTCATCCACAAGGAAGACACCTGCCAAAGCAACACCGCAGCAGGGGCCAGCAGAAAGGTAAGTTACTGTGCTGTTTATGATCTGTTTAGGTTAGCTTTACATATACACCATGTTTACACCATGTTTACACCATATTTACACCATATTTACACATTTAAACCATGTTTACTCCATGTTTACACCATATTTACACCATGTTTACGCCAAGTTTACACATTTAAACCATGGTTACCCCATGTTTACACCATATTTAAACCATGTTTACACATTAAAACCATGTTTACCCCATGTTTACACCATATTTAAACCATGTTTACACGTTTAAACCATGTTTACACCATATTTAAACCATGTTTACCCCATGTTTACACTATATTTAAACCATGTTTACACCATATTTAAACCATGTTTACACCATATTTAAACCATGTTTACACGTTTAAACCATGTTTACACCATATTTAAACCATGTTTACCCCATGTTTACCCCATGTTTACACCATATTTAAACCATGTTTACACGTTTAAACCATGTTTACACCATATTTAAACCATGTTTACACGTTTAAACCATGTTTACACTATATTTAAACCATGTTTAC
>CM040475.1:5501451-5517887 GCA_022758105.1 Pangasianodon gigas
CCTCATCCTCCCTCAGCCTGTGAACAGTGAATCTACACACCAACAAAGACACAGCATCGGGACGAGACATGTGAGGAGAGAATCTAACCCCACTGGACTCGGACATTAGATTCAGGGCTTTAGCTACATTTTCCCAACAGTGTAGCAGAAAGCTCTTCATAAACAGCTAACATCTGTTAATTTCTAAACACACAAATAAAGGAACAAAAAAAATATATATAATAAAGACTGTACAGCTACTGCAAAGAAAGCCGAAAGCATCTGGCTTTAAACTAGATTAAAGTGCTAGAAGCAACCCACCAATCCACACTCTATATATTTGTCTGCTAATAATTATATATTTATATATAGGAACAAATCTACTATTTTAACATTAATTTACAGGGTAATATACTGTACATTATATTGGTAACAGCTGAGATATCAGCACAAAAAAGATCACTGTCACACGTAACAGCAATATATAATTACATATATATATGTATATATATAGAATTTGTTATATAATTATATACATAAATATATAATTGTCATTATATTTATGAAAAGAAAAAAAAACATCTCCAGCTTTTCAAATGATACCCCGAAAAGCAATTTTCTGTCCAGACGTAAAAGCTTTTAAAAGTTAGTTTGAAAGAGCGACGGGAAGGACACAAAAGATCCCGTCCGGATTATTGAGGTTAACAAGAACAGTAATTTGCATATTCCACAAAATCTATTGCAACACATTACTGTCTACGAACAGTACACACGACCCTCCACACACGGAGGAAGCTGAACTCACACATAAACCCACTTAACAGAACGGTACGACAATGTTTTTCTTCATAGATTAAGGGCTATGTGCTTTACCGCGGTGGATCTATGATGGTGAACGACAGAAAGACTATGAATTCACAACACTTGTATAATTCGCTTCAGAAGAAACTCAGGATGTACACTCGCATTTTTTTTGCTCTCTGCATGGATGCTGCCTTAATCAGGCGATCCTGTTACCTGTCAAACATTTCTGTAGTCTCAAAGGGCACAGGAATGTGTTTGTAGTTACTTCCATTTCTTTTTTTGTCCATCTCCCATGAGGCCATTGCATTAGTAACATCCAGTGAAGCCTTCTGCCTCGATCTGTAACAGATCCATCTTGTCCCAAACCTATGCCAGCATCACCATCTGACGTTCAAAGCGCTCCAGTGGTCCCCTGTAATCAGTACTTGAACTGATGATTGTCACGGTGCGTCTCAGCTTTCTTCTGCTCACCTAAACACACCTTGCACTGAAGCTTGGAACAAAGTACACATGGTAACAGCACGAGGAAAGAGAGTGGGGGAAAAAGATTTGTGTTAAATGCATTAGTAACATACGGCAAGCATAAAGAGATTATGCTTCTTTAAAACAGGCTTCCTGGGAGCCGAGGTGATGCACATTAAGGTTTGGGACACTTCTGGCCAGCACAGAGACATCTGGTTGGCTTTGTTTCCCTGACTGGAGCCATCTTTCTCTCTTTCTCTCTCTCATGGAGAGAGTGGCCTACTCGAACGACCAGATCTCAATGTCCTGCACGAAGAAGTCCTCCTTCACGGAGAGCATCGGGTTCCCAAATGTTTTGCATGAGTGACTCCTGCCATGGTAGAGATCTCCGTCCAGCCACAAACCAAATTCACCACTGTAAGTGAAGGAGATGGGTTTAAACTCTTTTTTCTAACTGCTGCTATGACGAAAGTCAGCGGAAGCTTCAATGCTACATGGCAGGTTAGGATCTAGTAACTAACAAAGGTATACTTAAATAAAATTCCTTACTTACAAAGGTCTGAATAAATAACTAACATAACTGATTAATACTTAAGCCTTAATGATTAGTTGATGACTATAAAGAAGACAGTTTGATGTGGTTATGGTTTGTTTCTAAGTGTTGCTTACACTACGTTTGACTAGTGCCATGGACTCTGAACAGATGAGACATAAATTTTTAATTTAATGCATGAGAATAAACGCATGCTTCTTTGTCCATGCGTCTTTAAATGTTCTGCTTTCGTTGTTGACTTTTTTTTTTTTTTTTTTTTTAAGTAACTGTCAGTCTGCTATTCAGAAGGGGGGGTAAATAAAATGAAAAATTTTCGAAAGTTTATGGAAACTCCTTTTCTGACCTAATGTCTCTAGCCCTGTAGCTAGTTACTATACAAATGAGCTGCCTTCAGCCAAATATTTTATGTAAATGCATGTGATCATCCTTTACTCACTACATTAACGAAATATTAGAAGTGTTTTAATTTTTTTACTACCTGTTAATGAGCTATTATATCCTGCCAAATAAATACATTTCCAGTCATTGTCTGCATTCAAATGATTTATACATGCATGTTTTCTAAAATTTGTAAACATTTCTTAGGCATTTGTAGGCAGCAGCATCTTGACAGATTACAATACAATAACCTGAATACAGCTGTAAAGACTACAAAGTGCACCAGTTCAAAAGCTACTTGCAGAATTTGTATATCAGACTCAGAAAGGACTTACCTTCCTCCACCAAATGCCAGGGAGTCCATGTCTCCTTTGATAAAGAACATGTTATCACCTGTCCATTTGTAGACCTGAAAGCACAGAAAATTCAAGCAACAATCCATTTCAAACAGGTCATGTGGACATACTGACTTAAAAATGCACTGAGCTTCAAATAATCTGTAAATAAACCACACAGACAACACACCTCAAACTGTGGATAGAAGGAGAAAAGGAACGTTTCTCCTGTGCCGTAAAATCCATCGCTGACTTTAAAGGGCTCTGATGCTAATGCCCCAAACACCTAGACATCACACAGATCACATTAATGAGTAAATGTTATTATGGGCTACAATACAGTCTATACGGGCTACTGAATTCCTCCAGTGCATTTCTCTCTGACTAAATGAACTGGCAAAATGCACAAAGGCAATAGGTTGATATCATTGTAACAGAAAAATGTCACACACAAGAGCAAAATAAATCAAGGTCTCAATCAAAATGCCAACAGTGGGCCATTAGTCTAGCAGACTAACGCTCACGCTAACCAGTCCCCAAGCTTCCATCCACGTCAAGTACATATTCAAAGAAAAGGCCTTAGTTCAGTCAAGCTTTGGTGTCTTACCTGCCCGTCACTGTCTTTAATGACGAGGAGAACGGGAGAGTCCTGCCCCTGCATGATCCGGTACAGGGTTTTAATACTCATGCCGTGCTTGGACGTGCTGAATGCCAGAGTCCATGGATAGCCTATGGTTCTGGGTGGGAGGTGCTTTGCCAGCTGTGAATAAGACGGAGGCCGTCTCATTAGCAGAGGTGTAAAAAGATATATACAGCAAATGAAGGAATGGCATGAAAAGTGAAAAATCATGGTCGCGTTCTCAGAGCACAGAAAAAGAAATAGAGGGATATGCGGAAAACGGTACATCAGGGGAATGAAATTGAATGCCACAGTCATCAGTGCCCAATTACAGTAGCAATGACCTTTTAACACCAGCAGGCAGAGGACCTAACCAAGCATGATACAGCCCCGTGCACGCACACACCAGACCTAGTAAATGCTATATATCTTTGGTATAAATCTTGTGTATGCTAGTCTTGGCTTTCTCCAGGGATTATGTTTTGACTGATTTATCAGCAGTATGGGCCTTTGGGGTGCATAAACACAGAACACAGGATGAGAAGCCACCTTAGTTGATCTATTTTCTTGAAGTGCTGATGCTACTAGAAAGCCAATACCCACAGGGCATCATTGAGTGTAGACTCAAAACAAACAGATCTGGCAGATTACAGTCACAGTGAGTAAAAATAACGAGACCATCAGAGACGACAACATTCTGGACAAGTATGACTCAAATACAAGTGAAGTCCAGCAGCATTCATTCATTCATTAAATGATAAATGAAGAAATCAGGAAACGTACAGGTTGATTTTAGACACTAAACCTACAACAGTGCTCTTTTAATATACCAATCAGCCATATTCAGCACTGCTACATAATGAATCCTTCATAAGGCTGTAATTACTCACAGATATCTACCAGGCTGACAGATGATGTTACAGACCAAAAATAACTGCTACATCAATTATTATATGGTGATTTTCCCACCCCTGTAAGCACTCACAATGTACTTACAGTCTGGAAAATATGTTAATATCAAAACTTCTTGCTGCTTCATTTAGCTACTGACTGTTTTGAGTTAGGGAAGGCATAAATAAAATGCCCTACTTTTAAAGCATCGCAGAATAAGAGTATGGATTTCGAACCATGTTCACGAAGCATACCTATTAGAGTGTAAAATAGGGGAAAAAAGTCTCAGGCTTTTCTGTCAGTGTGTGACGATCTATAATTGATCAATAATTTGAGGATGCTTAAGAAGGCACCTTATTGGAGGAGGAAAGGGATTGATGAGCTCCTTACCTCCTGTAGAGTGAAACTAGCACTTGAAATAGTATTAGCAAAGACAGGATAGATGCGGCTCACCTTCTCTATCTGTTCGGCTTCCAGGAGGTCACTAGGTTCACTCAAGTTGGGTTTAAAGGTCTCCGGCTCCAGGCTGGCTGTGATAGATGTGCCATGTTTGGAGGTCACCTCCTCTTTTGTGGTGATCTAAAAGCAGAGAACAATGTAAGCAAAGTGAGCAGCAGCTAATTCAAGAACCTGCATGTCTATCTTCCTTATATAGGGTACATGCTTCTAGGTTTGAACGTAAATCTCTTTGGTTTGGTTTGGTTTATAATCCAACATAAAGGGTATAAATATCCTTAAGGAAGTTTGTTTATTCAAATGACCATGCATGCAAAGGAAAAAAAATGCAAATTAACCAAGGATGTAAACTCAAAGTTGTTTCATAACAACATATTTTATCTATACATCTATACCTGTCCTAGTTATGTTCTATACCTATCTAGACTATTATACTAACTACATATCAAGTAACCGACTAACCTGGCTTGCAAGCAAAAGACTCTTGGGACTGCTCTGTTTCACAAAATAGTGGCAAAGACAGAGACACTTTGCCTCTTGCAGCCTGAACACACTCGGGTTACACAACCCTTGCTTGAATTACCTGCATTGTCCATGGCAAACAATTGGGCAAACACTCTATGGAGCCCTAACTTCCATCCTTTTTCAACCCTACACCCTCTCCACCATCCTTCAATGCAGACGATATACAACACCACCTATCTACGTAATGTTTTTTGCAAGGGTTCTGTCGGATGTGGTGAGTCTATTGGTTTACTCAGCCTACGGTAATTCAGTTCAAAATAGTGATTGTTATTCAAAAACTGTGTGGTGGCCTGGGGAAACCCTTCACATGGCGAAATTTGTCTCTTTTTTTGGCTGTTTAGCAGAACAGTGACATGTGATGTGTTTTTCCAGACCGTCAAAGTTTTTCAACCCACTCGCAAACATTTCCATGTTTGCCGCTATACAGCTGTGTCCAGCACAACCATATTGCACTGTTGGCTAAGAAACCCAAAAGTAAAGCTAAGGACACTCAAGCTAATCAATACTAAGTGGCTCTAAGAAGAGTTCTAGGTTTCTTTGGGGATCTATGGCCAGGCACCTGGAGCCGTTTGCACAGGGCACGCAGATCTTCAGTGTTTAGTGCATCGATCCGGCGGTGGTGTTCGCTCAGTGACACTACCTGGTACAGAGATAGGAGGGGGGGGAAAGAAGCCACAGCTGAGCATGGAGAGAGAGCGAGCACAGTAGTGAGCATGGAGTGTGAAAGCAAGGTGTGGACACTGCAGCCTTCACTGAAGAACTGACACAATGCTGTTGAATCATTATTCAAAATGAATATCCTTATTATTGACAGAAAAAAAGGATGCCTAGACTTTAAGAGAAGTACTGAAGTCTCACTTTGTGTTTGTGTCTAAAATGCAAGCAAGTTTAAACCAAGTGTTTTGCATGGCTGTGTGAGCTGTTTCTCAATACACCATCTTGCAAAGACAGCTGGTCCTTTGTGGAAAAAAACAAAAACAAACATTAACCCCCCCCCCCCAAAAAAAAAAAAGTATTCTGTTTAATTTAATTGTTTTATTAGCTGCATTAGTTGCCAGGCTACCTTTGGTCTGGTGGATGGTTATCAGTGCTAAAATTAGCCTTGCTTACTGTACAGGGACTGTTGCTATGTCACGGCTTTACAAAACTGGCAAAACGAGATGCATTAGTGGCAAGGAGCGCCGTTTTGGTTTAAATGCATGCAGAAAATGCTGAGTATGTCACTAAGAAAAAGAATGTAACACAGTAATTATGTCACATCACCACCTAGAGCACAGCTATAAATCACTCAAAGGCACTCCCTCAGATGGTTAAACAGGTATTCATATACTAGATATCAGGAGAAGAAATACTGAAATTGAGCCAAATAGTTTGAGCAGAAACATCATAAACTGGCAGTAAATTCTGACCCATCAATGACTCCCTGTAGCAATAGAGATTTAGTCTAATAGAATGACTCATTTTTACCACAAACACTAACTCGCTCTTGGACGATCCAGCTCTGGAACCTATCCCACAAATCATTCCATCAAAACTAAGCTACAGAATTCATCATTTTTCACATCGCAGCTAAGTGTATATCTTTCGTTGCAGGGTTTTAACAGGGTCAGTCAACACTTATAGAGAGCAGACTTCAGTCCTCAAATTACATTTGGTCTTCCAGGCCTTCTTCATCAGTTTCCTAAATGAGTTTTTTTTTTTCTGTTTAAACAAGTTAGTGGTCAATGATCATTTGCTGCAAAGAGCAGCCTGGCTAATAAGATTCCTTGAAGCTTCAGAGGGCAAAGAGACTCAAATCTGTTGTTATAGTCCACAATCAGTGCATGATATTCTGGGCATTCATACCTGAGCACACATACATGCAGACCATTTTAACCAAAATGTCAAATATCAGATTGTATATCAAGGAAGTAATGGAGAAAGCTTCACTTTTTTTCTGAATGGCTCACTAAATCTTTTATTACACTATTCTAAAGAGATACAGGTTTAAAGGTATTATATTGAATACTGACTAACATTTAAAGGACTACTGGTACTTGTCTGAGTACTACTGTATCCCAGGGGTCTTTAGGTTGTCATAAAAAGGGCAATACCATGGCTTGTTCAAGTAGATTACAATAATATGCTTTATAATACTACAACATTTTAGTCCCCATCAATGAACATTTAAAATATTCAAGCAAATCCTAATCGTATGGATTACAGGATTACTAGCGAGTAGATCTTCTTATTATATGACAGACAGAGATGTTCTTCCCTCCCAATATGTACACAGACAGCTGTATTCTCAAAGCAGGGCTGGACACAGACCCGGCCCTCCGAGGTTTTGAGCAGTGTTCGTTCTACTTCATTTAATCAGTTCATTTTTTCAAACCTGCAGGTTTAGCTGTTGTGCACGATGTAGTTAACCTCAAAGCTTCTTTCCTTAATGACAGTGCATACCTGAGCAAGCCCAAACCTCTAGGCATATAACAATTTTCCAGACACACACTTCAATTCCTCTCTCTTTTTCTCTCTAAAAGAGTACAATGCTCAGGTTTTACAGGTACAACGTAGATGATAATGAAGATAATAATGCCTGCACTCAGCGCAGGTCATTATGCTGCAGAACAATGTAATCAGGCTAATCAGAAACGCAATAGTATATTATGGCACATAAGCAGAAATAAATTAACAATCATGTATGCTGACTAACGATTATAGACTGGAAGGCTCTAGAAAATGTACCGGATTTAAACAGTAAACAGGCACATGATTGACCTGTGCAGAATAATCACTCAATCAACTGCAAAACTATGAAGAATATCAAGTATGAGGGGAAAAAAAAGTTTTTCTTATCGGATACTGAGTTCATCACTTGTGCCCTTTTTTCAACTGTGGAGGATTTCTCACTGCCATTTTCACCCACACCTGTCAGCTTTAACGAGGATATTCCACAGGACGAGACGCTGTGTATTTTAGGAGTTGCACTGTACATGTCGGAGCCGAGGTTGACCATCAGTGGAACCGATGGTGAGGGAGCATTGCAGGGTCACCACCGGGAGTTATCTGATGTGTCTGAATAGCAGACAGCCAGCCACAAATACACCGATGAACCGTGTTTGCTCTTTTATCAGGACGAACTTTGAAAGACTTCTTTTGTAAGATGGACCCTGGAAAACTTTTACAATTTTTATCACAAGTAAATTTAAAGAATCTTTTATAGAGTTGTCATGTTGCACAGAAATGTTTGTTTGATTTTTCTAAGCTGAATTTTATTGAATGTTTGATTAATATCTGTATTTGCAATGAAATGGCCATTGAAGCTGGTATGGCAATAAATTTAAATACAAACAAACAAAACAATGTTTGCCGCTAACAAGCTGCTACTGTGGAGCAGGACACACCTCTGGGGGCGGGACATATACACTCTAGAGAGGATTTAATTGGACGAACACAAGACTAATACAGGATGAATCAACAAAATAGCTGAATCTTTTTCTTGAAAGCTGACGAACTATCAAATTAAACTGAGACTCTCTACAAATTTTTTCTAGATACACTGCTTTCTTAATCCTGGTCTTGGAGTACTCTTTATTTTTTGTTGTATTACAGCACCATGGAGAGAAACTGATGACTTAAACACTAAACCTGGAGCGTTTCCCCAGGACCAGGAAACAGATAGTTACAGAAAATTAGAACTCAGCACCTAGAGGAAGACACTTTAATGACTATTAAACAAACTCTTAATCTGCCTGGTGAACTTTGACTGTCCTCAGTCTGGTAGCTGGCTAACTGTCCTAGCGCGCCAGCTAGTAGAGTTTCTACCCGCAGTTATGACACCGCCTCCCGCCTGCAAACATGAAGGACACGCGTCTAAGTTTCTTACGGCATATCAGAAAGAATAATAAACAAACAGCACGTGGTGTTGATTTTTTAAACCAGCATAAAAACATCGCAGCTGTCCCGAGATCACCACAAGAGCGTGTGTTTGTTGTGTTTAACTCAGCTAGCCGCGTGCAGCCAAACCCCCCAAACAGCGAGAAGAGCTCGCTTCAGCACAGACCACACTGCCACGTACACAGGAATACTTAGCAGTGAACGGCTCCGCTTGTTTCAGCCTCCTGGAGAACATGTCTATTCAGAGTGAGGCGCGTTTCTGCACTCACATCCCAGCCGCTTCAAATCAATTCCTCAGTTTCGCCGACGCTGGAGCAACAAGAAACACCCCGACTCAACACGGGACTTTTTCTCCGAATATGATCGACACTACAATAACCAATGAAATTCCACATAGAGCACAATGGCTTATCTGATTGGCTCCGAGAGAGACTGCGCCCGCCTATCACACAGCTGACAGCACGCGCATTTAAAGAGACAGCGCGCCTTTTTCCCCCCGTGTCTGAAACCAGAATGTAGTGTTTACCTACCACACACACACACACACACACACACACACACACACACACACACACACACACACGTTTGACATAAATTAAATTAATGATACGCCTAACGCTAAAACTAAACCTTTACCCCAGTAACCAAAAGGAAACATCTTTTATTTTCTTAAATAACACAGTTTCTTTAAAAAAAAAAAAAAAAAAAAGTCAGCTATTCCTATTCTTCTGGGGACATCTGGTCCTCACACACACACACACACACACACACACACACAGAAGTAAAGTGTTCTCTAAAATCTAATGCACTAGAAGATTCTACTAGCAGCTTAATTAGCCTGGCTTTTTTTCACACTTCATCAGTACCAAAACTAGGGCCACACACACACACACACACACAGTACCGTGTCTGCAACCCTAAGGTTACAAGCAAAGATTACTTACCCATTTTATACATAATTAATATCTAACTGACTACATTATCACAAGACTGGTCTAAACTTAAATTCCCAAGATTCAAAGTAAAACAAAGTAAAATGTCAATAACGGCCTGCACAATCTCAAAAATCTTGTTTAACATTTACACTCAAGGGAAGGAAACTTTACTTATGCTAAACACAAGACTACGAGGCTTTGTCCAGTGCACAAGTCACGGAATGACAAATCAATCTGCTTTGTTTCCTACATCATTGATTTACATTAAAATTTAAAGTGCTGCCTCAGTTCCAGTATCGCTTTCTTCATAGGGTGGATTGGTTTCAGCATAGCTCACACCAGATTGCTACACTACTATTTCCATGAAGACATATGCCAGCTGCTTCTGACTACATCTTTTCATCCTCCTGCTCATCACAGAGCAGCTCGAAAATAATCAACTCCTCATTTTGGATTTAAAATGACATACAAGACGTGAATGCACTGTAAACATTTCTGTGTAATAATCTTAGTTCTTCTGGAGTGTCCTCTTCATTTTAATGATCTCCATGATACCTTGGCAACATTCATAACCATCCACTGAACCAGTGACGACAAATCAAGATTTTCGACCTGCGACTGCGCCTGATGATGTGTTAAGGATGTGTCAGCGAAGCGGGCCTCGATTATATTCTTTATATTATATTCACGTGCTCAAACCTAGGGGGCATTTCGCTCTGTGTAATCACCTGACATGACTGTCACTGATAGGATGCATGAATCTACAGTCTGGGCTAGAAAGAAATTAACCCCTAGCCTCACTTCTTCATACCATTCTGTGGACAGAAACACATTAATGTATTTTTTTTAATCTCTGAAAGACAGAGGAGCTTAGCCCTGCTAACACATTTATACCAGTCTCTGCACTGAACTTCAGTCACGTTATTGTCACACCAGCATGGTTTAACATGCCAAACCACCCGTCTTTAAACCATGCCTTGGTCTCAACGTACAACAGAGGAGCTCATGCATCCAGTGCATACATGAGCTGCTTTGTTAAAAGAAAACAGAACACAATCATGCAAAACACCAGCTTCAAGCTCAAGGTAAAAATAATCATGGGGGAATTTACTGACCAAGTGTACACACTAATTTCAGACAGATAAAGTGAACGAAAGCTATGACAACACAGTGTGATGGCAAATGGGAGAGGAGGTGCAGTGAACATGTTAAAGTTCCAGGCACCTGGAATACAGAAACATAGACAAAACACAAAGACACAGAAACAGTGCAAAACGCACAGTAATACGTATATGCAACAAATTCAGATCATCTCCACATGGCAATGCACAAGCAAAACGTACTGTTTAACAAACACAAACAAGCGTTAACATCGCTGCACAAAATTGAGTCAAAATCAGATCATTCAAAAGCTTTAAGAACAAAGCAAATTCAAAGAAAGGGCTGGAGAACAGAGCTCATGGACAGAGGCTACCTCCCACTCCTTGGATGAGGAGTCTGACGTTGTCTGCTCATTGTCGGGTTCAGGTTCGTCGATTTTTTTGACTACCATGAACCCAGGCTCACGGCTGACGCTTCCCATGCCATCGCCGAATGTCTCCGGGCTCCACTGGATGAAGAACAAGTAAAGGTGGTCTGACCTACATGGACAGAGGATATAAGCCACATGAGGACACGAGAGCCACAGAAAAGAATTCATCAACACACCCAAAGATGAACCATAACATCATGCATACAAATGAAGAGCATCAGTAAAAAATGTGACTTTGAGCATGGTATGTATGTTGGTGCCAGACGTGCTGGTTTGAGTATATAAGAAACTGCTGATCTACTGGGATTTTCACACACAACAGCCTCCAGAGTTTACACAGAATGGTGGGAAAAACAAAACCACTCTTTACAAACATGGTGAGCAGAAAAGCATCTCAAAATGCACAAACTGGATAGTTGAAGATGGGATAAAGACCAGGCAATATTTTTGTAAACTTCCGCTGCCCAGTTTCGGTGAGCCTGTGAGAACCTGATGCGGTCTTCTCCTGTTGTACCTGAAGGATCAGTGTGTTATGCGTTCTTAGATGCTTTTCTGCTCAACAGAGTTGCGAAGAGTGATTATATGAGTTCCACGTGCAACACCACAATATCTAGTACACGCACAATTATGTTTTTTAAAAGTAGTTATTTTCTATAGAGAGATTTAATACAAGGCAATCACAAGCATATCCACATTCAATCAAGGTCCCAGGCCAAAGCATGGCGGCCAGGCCGCAGACAGATGAACACTGGGTACTTGTATTATATGAAAGGAAGCGATTCTCGGCGTGTCCTTGCATGACAAGAGACAAAGACAGCGTTGTAATGGCACAGACAAGCAGAACTGACAGCAAGGATTTGGGAAATGACTTCTGGTTTGAAATGAACCATGCTCAAATTGAATTACGTCGTTTGAGTACTTTGGCTTAATTTGCTAGGAACACACAGTTTATGGTTTTTAATGGGTTCTCAGAAGCTGCTTTGTATTGGGAATTAAAAGTTGTTAAAAGCTGAGATTTAGGAAAACCTTATCTAATAGTTTTAAGTTTTCAGAAAAGTGCAGCAAATTATGTAAATAGAGGAACATTAAACCTCAGTGGCTATGAGTTCAATCTATTCTATGGGTCTAAATTCTGGGCCTTAAAAAATCCAAATGTTTCTCTACCAGCATATGAATCAAATCCCAACTGAAGTTCAAAAGAAATTAATTTTCTGGGAAAACAGACTACACAAAACCTCATCCCCGAGTGAAAGTGGAGGAAGAATAAATGAGGGCTGTGTTTGGTGCTAACTCACCTCTCCTGCGGCACAGAGAACCAGTACTCGTGTTTACGATCACGCTGGGCATACTGCTGCATGGAGGCGCTGGCATTGGACACAAACGTCTTCTTCATGGCCTTGCCGACACGCAGGCACAGAAACTTATGAGACCTGGACAGCCGCCTCTCCCTGGACACAGCCAGACCTGAAACACGGATGAGGGAATTGATGTCATGACTGAATAATATAATAAGCTGATAACAAGTGGGTCTGACATTTCATTCTGATAAATGACACACAGAAAAATCAAAAAATCATTCAGAAATTATTCATTCTGGAAAGGGAGCTTCATGCTGTATCATGAAATCTATCACATTCACATGCTTTCTAAACCTTAACCACCAGAAGAATTGAACATAAACATTCTGTAGGGCTATTAATTCCCTGAGAAATAAAACAAAGTGTGGGCTTTTGTTTATCTGTAAGTAAAGTACATTTTAGTTGTCATTGTGTTGCTTGTAAAAAGTGGTTATTCGAGTTACCATAGCCTTCCTGTTGGCTCGAACCAGTCTGAAGAAATTCTCTAGGTATGCATACAACATAGTTGTGTATGCATCAACATAGTTAACTAATAATGTAGCCAATGCAAAATCTATTATTGTACTCATTTCCTTCCAAGCAGATCATGTTCAAAGTACAATACAGCGTTTATATTATATTCACAGGATTGTTATATTTCCCTACTCTGAACACATTCTTTTCTTGGAAATTTTATGACTGTAATATTTCCTTGAGGTTTAAAGGGATATGATGTTAGTGTGCTGTCTTTTTAATCTCCTGCTCTTATTTTCAGAACATCACATTGCCAAGAGATCAGCAGTTCGCATTAATTCCTTTGAGTCACTGTCATTGAGAGTGAGATAAGGAGCTGGTTTTGACTGTGGCCACCCATCACTATCACCCAGGCAGACACTGAGACGCCAGTAGAGGGTTAGGGTTAGGGTTAGGGTTGTGGATCACCAAAAGTGACAGCAAAAGGGGAGTGAAACAAGCATCGGAGACACATTGGAAATCAATCGCTGACCGAAATCATGGACTTTACTGTGTTTTAAGAATACTAAGATTAAGAACAAAATGGATGATGCTTGTCTGTTTCAAAGGACTTTATACTCCAAGGGAATTTTCTATATCTAAATACCTTGCAATGCATACTCAATGATGAGTATGATGATCTGTCAACCACCTACCATTTAGAGTTTAAACTGCCTTTTTAGGGCATGGAGTCCCTCTAGCTTAAGGACTGCACTTCATTCAGTCAGAATTACAAAAAAAAAATCTATACTGAAATCTACTTAATAAAATGAAAGCAGATCAGTCTGCTAAAAGAGCAATGATTCCTTATTTCTTATTTCCTGTTTGGATTCTGCCAATCCTGTTTGTTTCACATAAAATAAAATGTCTCTTATGAAATGGAAGTGATAATAAAAAAGAACTCCTTCCATGCCTATCAGTGAAAGAACTATACGTTATAAAACGAATACGTTTACACACCCTGAATGTTACTTGCTAGCTAAACATGTTGTGAGATTCAAGAAAAACATCTTTCTGTTTTTCTGTTACTCGTCTCTACTTCTCGGTAGCCACCTCAGCAGTCAGGAGCTGGAATAAACCTGACACAGACACTGTAGTGGTAGTGAGCAGCCTACTGCCGTGAGTGTAAAGTGCCACTCTGTGTGTTTTCTCCCACATAGTAGAAGCAGACTGTACATCCACACACACGGCAGTGGCTTAAGCCTTAGGTAGATTTTTAACAATCTGATATGTTCTACTTCAGACAGACGAACAGAAGCATACTTATAGTGGGTGGCTGAGAAATACAATGCATTTGCAGAATTAAGTAATAAAATTGCTGTTAAAAGAGAAAAACATAGTGAATGCTCACCTCAACAGATCAGTTACTTTCCTGACATGAAGTGGTACAAAAAGTCCTTGTTTTCAAGTATTATCAAAATACTCTCTTGAACTTTTTCGTCCTACTTGACTTTTTAACCTACTAAAAATTCAGAATGTCCATCACTACAACATGCAATTTATCCAACATGCGATTTTACGAAAAATCTTACTAAAACAGCTTTACTTTTCCGAAAACATATAATCTGAAAGTGAATGATGTGAATTTCTTTTTCTTTCAGCTAAACTGTCTGTACATCCTGATAACTATCACTACAAAAAATGCGCTGACATAATAAAAAAACCAAACAAAAACAAAACAAAACAGAAAAACAACAACAACAAAAACAATGTCTTTGTGACTGTCTTGGGCTTTGTAATTAGCAACTAAATATTTTAACACAGACCAGGTGTATTAGCCAATCAGGAAACTTCTTGGCAAGGAAGCGATCCTTCCTGCAAGCCAATTATTTTGTGCTTGCATGGCCAGGCTCATGCAGTTTAATGCAGTAGGAGACAGACCTAGGATTACATACAGTTTATGGAAGTGATGGCATTGAAGTCTGATGTTTCATTAAATGTATTGCACTACTACAAAACAGCAGAAAAAAAATATCTAGAAAGGAAGTGGGGTGCATGACAGGGAGGATGTGAGTGAACATCTGAGGGCTTTTCAGAAATTAAGAGGTCTGAGACATACGGAGCTCAGAAACTGGTGCCAGCTCACTCAGGGTAATTTTGCTCAGTATGTTCTGGAGCAATTTGTTATCCTGCCAAATAAGTAAGGAACAAAACACGACGAGCGTGCTGTTATATGAAAACATAATCAGTGACACTCCCTGTCATACGACAAGTACCAACTGGAGACATGTGCTTCCTTCAAGACACGTGAAGCCAGCCAAATGCGTCTTTTTGAACTGCTGCTTTTCAAACTACAATCCACCCTCTTCTGCATACATGAGCTCATAGATGCCCATGATTTGCTAGTGTCACTGTGATTGACAGGGGATAGAGAGTATGCCATCCCTTCCAAATAGAAAGCATGGCCACTTTTCCTCCCTTGGCTCCTGGCCAAGGTTGGTTGTGGTATTGTCATGATTCAAATTCACAATCTCTTGAAAAAAAAACAAAAAAAAACAACAACAACAACAACAAAAAAAACGTGAGAATGAAATGCTGCACATTTGAACTGTTTACAGTTACATTTAATGTTGTGGAATGTCTGAGAGACAAGTTAGTTCCTGTTATCCCTTAGATTATAATAATATAATCTTATATAATCTTAATAATATTATAATCAACTGTTCTCTCATCACCTTTTAATATAAACCTTTAATTTCTATTACTGCAAATTTCCTTACACCTTCTAACAAATTGGAAAGAAGAATTTAACAACGCTGTGGTATAAATAAATATAAATGACTTAACTAAATACTACATATAAATGAGATTCATGTGTCATTATCAGACATCTTCAATGATTTTAATAATTAACCACAATAATCTAAAGGGAATTGAAAAGGAAGATGCCAATTCTATAAGGGGGACGCTATTTCATTAATTTTAACTCCCACTTTCTTTTTAAATTGGTTTTAATGTTCCTGAATGTATTTATTGACCCCCTACCGTTCTAACTAATCAAATAATTCTAGATAATTCCTAAGTAGATCACTCAGATAATCTAATACCGAGTTAATACGGCTCCAAGCTCTGACTTCTCTCTGTCTCTAAGCTACTGATGCACTTTTTAAAAACTTTTTTTTTTTAAGTTCAGCTTTATTTTTTCATTATTTTGTTACATTTAATATATTTTATGTTTCACATAATTTAATTGCTCTAAAATAATTTGCAAACCTTGTAAAAGAAAATTTTTTTTTTTT
>CM040475.1:5526406-5542650 GCA_022758105.1 Pangasianodon gigas
TTCTAGGATTGTAAAGTCTGCTAACCGCCAGAAGTGAAAAGGGAAAAAGATTGCATGTGTGTTAATGTGTTCAAGACATAAGAGACTAGCCCAGGTTGTAGGGTGTGGGATATTTTGCCACATTGTTCATTCCTGTTTATGTTAATATGGTTATTTATGTTAGATTGTGTTTTTAATTAATTTTTTGGTAATCTATTTTAAATTTCATTGGGAAGCTGCTTTGTGTATTATTTTAGGTCTCCCAAAAGATCTCCCTTCCAGAGAAAACAAATATTTCTTGGTTAATATTTTTAATATCACATAAATAGTTTAGTCTTTGGAAATGGGAAGTAATACCTCAGCTTAATGAATACTGCAAAAAGAGCGGCAGGAAAAAAAGGGAAGAAAGTCACTCATAAATTATTGATAAGAGGATATAAACATTCAGGCAGGCGTAAAGGCTGCTAAAATCATTAACTTCTTATTACAAAACAAAATGGGTGATCAAAACGTAGGCGGCTGAAAGTGTGCTTCATTGACCTTGGAGCACAAATCCATTTCCTGTATCATCAGGCTGAACAATGGATATCTGAGGCAATTTTACAGTCGTGCATTTTCTTTTTCCATATCTGAAATGTCAACTGGTGTTTCAGCCTGATGAATCTCATAAGTGATGTGGGTTTCAATGTGATTCATCTGGTTCTTGGACTTGAAAAAAAAAAAAAAACAACAAAAAAAAACCTTGCTAAGCGTATTGTATGATTCTTTATACTGTTTTGTTGACCAATAATATTGGGTCGGAAACATAACGGACAAATGGGTGTATTATTACAATGTACATTTGTTCATCAACAAATTCATTCATCATAACAAGTCTTACGCTGGCAAGGATTCGCGGATCTTGCTGTCTGTGATCTCTCGATACACGGCTGCAGATTGCACCTCCTCCAGCGGGCACATGATGCCGTACTCCTCACAGCCGCGTTCCTGCACCAGCGGGTCTGTCCGGTGAGGGTCAAACATGATGTTGTTGGGTGTCACCAGCAACACCCCACTTACAGCCCCCTGGAAAAACGGTGAGATTTCATGGTTTGTTCACTACAATGCAACAGTTAGAACAATGAAATTTTGATAGAGAGGTTTTCTCTAAGAAGCACTTGGAGAATATGAGCCAAACACTTTGGATTCCAAGGGAATAAATCAGTTCAATATTACACAGACGAGACAGTACAAAATTTCCTGAGGGGACTGTATCTGTATTGGAAACAGCTGCCGAACTTGTACATTTCCAGGAAAAAAAAAAAAAAAAAAAAGTGGAAGCGCTGCCATTTGGCATCCTAAGCTCTCCCTGAGTTATTTCAGAATTTCTCCACAAGCCACTAAAGGCAAACAAACCATCAAGACGCTTTTTACAAGTGTGTGCATTATGTCTGAGTGTCTAATTGGAGAAGACCAAGAGTGCTGACTCGCCTTGCCATCTGTGATGTACTTGCAGTTGATTTTGAGGAACTTCTCAGTGAGCGCCTCCTCTTCCTCCGAGGTGGAGGAGACGATGCGGGAGTGGCGGAGGACCGAGAAAGCTGGCGGTGCCGAGGCTGGGGTGTCTGAGCGAGGACCTCCATCAGAGTCCTGAAAGATAATGGAACGGTAAAGTCAGAAATGTCTCTGATTCACACGTGATGACCCCCCCATCCCTCTTACAGACGCCTTAGTCCCCTGGAACCCGGAAAAACGTACCAAAGTATCTTAGTCGGTTACTTTTACTTTAACAATATCTTCTGGAGTGTTCTCACTTACCACACAGAATCCTTTCTATGGATTATGCTACATGTTTATCCTAAATCTGCACCTGTTATTATGTCATATGTACTGTACAGTTACCCATAATGCCCTGTGCTTATTGTATTGTGCTGTATGGGTCATTCTACTGAAACTGTATTTATGAACATCAGTCTTGTCTTTATAATTATACTTATACTCGCCTTGGATTCATTCACAGAAATCAAAACAAGCACACAGATACTTTACTGTTGATTACCTCCTGAATATGTACTGAATGTGAATGACTAACACCTATTAAAACATCTAAACTGGTCCCAAAGTAATCAAATGATGTAATCAGTAACTAACGAGCTCAAATTTCCGACTACTGCAAGCAAAGGGCTCCCACAGTGCATATAAAATCCCCATGTTTTCCTAGTGCGAAGAACGATCAAACGTGTGAATCCACATGACAGTTTTGGAAAACAGAGGTAAGGAGCAGGCAACTTAAGTCTTTACAGTTTTATAGACTCTCTTACATCAAGTTAATGTGACAGTTAGTGGAAGAAAGAGTTGGAGGAAACAGAAACAATATTTCCTGCCTTGGGAGAAAAAAAAAGAACTTTGCATTTTGTTCTTACAGGCAACCAGGGGGCAAGGAAATAGAACAAGGGTCATGAATAAAAAAAAGAAAAACACCAGGATCTGCACTGTTTTGCCTGTAAGTAGTAATCTATGTGGTGAATCATCCTACTGCACATGAAAATATGTTTTTGCTAAAACAAGCAAACAGCAGGGAGACACAGGAACACTTTTTCTTTAAAAACACTATCTTAAATATCTGCAGAGCCATTATTCGTTTTTGACTCCGTGTATATGCACGTGGTAATGAAAATGACGATCACATCTCTTGTCTTGTTTGGACCTTCCCAGGACACCACATAAGAAACCTT
This sequence comes from Pangasianodon gigas, assembly GCA_022758105.1. Taxonomy (NCBI): domain Eukaryota; kingdom Metazoa; phylum Chordata; class Actinopteri; order Siluriformes; family Pangasiidae; genus Pangasianodon; species Pangasianodon gigas. The sequence goes on from CM040475.1 coordinate 5,529,100, forward strand.
CTCTGTTCCCAGAACAGTTCGCTTCACAGGGAGCACATGCATGCGAATGCTGATAAAGAATTATAACCAGCCTCTGAAACATGGATTAGCTATTCAACTCTTGTAAGCTCAGTGACTGAGAGCTGTGTGTGTGAGTGTGTAGCATCTGTGTATCTGCACGTTGGAGGAGCAGAGATCACCCAATGCAGACGCCACGGCCAGAGAGTGGGCAGCATGGTCTGCTTCAAAGGAGACCTCCGGCCCACGGCTGTCTGCTGCACTCTGGTACACACTCCCACAGCTCCAAACACACACACTTCTATTCTTTTTGGAGAAATCAAACCTAACACACACATGTTAACACAGTACTGTTACTCATAATTTTACTGTGCTATTCTGGGTACATCCTTTTAAGAGTCAGACTTGCTCTTTACAAAGCAGGAAAAACAAACACACAAAAAAGTCACATGAATTAATTTCATGACTTTATACTGGAAACCAGGTTGTTTCTAAAAAAAAAATTATTTTCAATCATGTGGCAGCAGTGCAATGCATATGCTGTTAAGCCCATGCACCTCAAGGTTTGACGTGTTGTTTATTCTGAGATGCTTTCCTGCTCACCACGGTTGTCAAGAGTGTTTATTCCAGGAGATCTGGCACCAACAACCATGACATGCTCAAAGTCATTCTGATGTTTGCTATGAACATTAACTGAAGCTCTTGACCTGTCTCTGCATGATTTTATGCATTACGCTGCCACTACATGATTGGCTAACTGAATAATTATGTTGAGTGAATGAGTAGGGGGATGAGTAGAGTAGAGTCTTAATGTAGACTTACACTACATTATACTACTTGGATTGCATACAAAACCTGACTGTAAGAAGTCTCTATTTTGTTGTAGTTCTAGTTACTTATTTCTCTGTTTATCTGACAGTTCTTGTAAAAACATAAATTTTATTCAATACAGCATTCACGCTTTCTTTGCCATTTGTCTGCTTTCTTTCATTTTATAGCTTTCAGTAAATAAAAGAATATGCTTATATGAATTCAATTAAATTAAATGCTGCTATATCTGATAGTGGCTACAGGTTCATGCATCTAATGCCAATAGCATTTTAAAAATGCCTACATTCTTTTACTTTGCTTTTTTCTCTCCTGGAAGTGTCTTTAAGATCTAAACTCGCCAAGGCTACAGAGAACAGTTCACACACGCAAAAACCTCATTTACGCAACTATTTTCTGTAAATCACCCGCAGGACGTCCACTAAGTACACATCCAATTTATCAGCCTGCACAAGCAAATTTGCTTGGGATCTTAGTAAATCAAGGACTTGAGTTGTGTCCTTGACTCAGTACTCTGTGTTGTTTTTAGGAATTATTCTTAGTGATTAGGGAGATGTTGCTAAACGAAATAAATTACTCACTCAATTTGGGGCATGTCCTCAAGTTTTTAATCTCTCAATCATAGTATACAATCATCACTGGTTAAAGCGTATAATGACCTGCTGCTTTCCTTGGATTGCGTCAGTTCTGTTGCACTTGAATACAGCACTGGACAATACTGAAACATATTTTCATGGACAAGCTTGAAAACAGTCAATGTCGACAGAACTTTTCTAATTCTGATCTTATTTGACAGGCCATAAATTTTGATTCTCCAGAGCCTTAAAAAGTATAATATGGTGCCTCACAAGGTTCTGTTTTAGGCCATCTATTATTCTCCCTTAATACCTTACTGACTGCACCCTACAGCTTTACAGCTATTCTGTGAAACCAAAAGCTACATTTAAAACCCTTGGTGTAACCTTAAAAGCTAAATGATCATTTGATTCCCATGTACAACACATAACATGTCTAAAACTATCATCTGAGAAATGTAGCCAAAATAAGGAATATGCTAAGCCTACATAACACAGACTGTCTAGACTGGAGTATTGCAACATATTGCTGGCTGGCTGTCTCACTACCTCTTTAATAAAAAGTCCTGCTTACAACCTGCAAAGCTCTGAATGGTTTAAGACAAGTGTATCTTGCTGATCTCCTGAAGCAGCACAGACAATCTTGAGCACTTCACTCAGCTGAGACAGGCCTACTGTTAGTATAGAGGATCAGTCACAGTTCAGCTGGTGCAAGATACTTTCCTCAGATCGCTCATGAACTCTGAAAAAGTGTTCCAGAGAACATTACAGCATAATGTGTGTTTTTAAATCCATATTAAAAACAAACTTGTTTAAGCCTGTTTTTAGTTTTTAGATTTTCTGTGAGTGTTAGGAACAATAATTTGTGATTCATATTTATTCAAAACTATTGTTTTCACTTACAGGGACAAGCAGACGACACCTGATGTCACACACTACACACTAATAATGTCGTATTTTAGACAACTGTTGTTGTGCTAATATAATATTAATGCCAATAGTAGGTTGTAACAGTATTTGAGGCATTAATATATGCTATTATAGTGGATATGTCTTAAGATTTCAGTTTAATATTTGCATATTGGCTTAAAAAAAACAAACAAAAAACATAATATACTCCTTTATTAAGCCATTCTGGACAGCATAATTCCACATTTCTGCAGGAACTGATCATCCCCCCAAAAGCTTTCCCAATACAGATGAGGACATTCTCCCCTCCCTCTGACCCCAAATCTTCTGCATCATGCCACGCTAAGACAGACCAGACCACCCCACAGCCTGAAAAAAGCAACTGAAGAGTCAAAACATGTCTTCCGAGTACAAAATTTTGCATACCAACTACCTCCTGGGACCCAAATCGGTGCAACACCCTCCGCCCCCTTCTTTAGCGCTGGGAGCTGAGCACAGGAAGGGGGCGTGAGTCTAGCACATTACGGAAGGAGCTGGAAATAGTTGGGTGTATTTACAGATCTAATGCTAGCTTACTGTTTAAAAGAGCTGTTCCTTTGGATCTCTACACAGATATTCACCTCCATTCATGAGTGAGAAGAAAACGCATTAAAAGCCAATTACATGTGGATCAAACTAGAACACTTATATTAAAAATAACTGTCAGTTCTGCTAAAACACTGCCATTGTGTTGAGCAACAGTGCTTTATTTGCAGCGTGTATGTGTGACGGTTCCAGGCTTGGGATCTTGTATGATCCTATGATTCTGTAACTCCTTATCCAGACAGTGACCACTAAATGAACTTCTTTTAAACAAAATTTAATCAAATGAAATTGAATAAAATTAAGTTGCTTACGTCACGTGGATCCACTGACAAGTCACATGGGTTAGCCAGTTGCATACAACTAACAGGGACAACGTTGACGTGATTAGCATGGAGTATTTTGCTTAGCTTGGTGAGCGCCACAACCTGTGTTCTAAGCTATCTGCTCACACTATGAGCAAGCGGAGTGCTAATTTACACACAGTTACATTACACAGTCTACAACATTTCAAATAAAACTTTAACTTGGACTGTAATTAACTATAAATATAACTTCCAGTATTTTCAGCAAAGGAAAAGTGGAACAATGAAAAGCTCCTTTAGTTTGTAGGAACTGAAATTTGCATGTAAACTCAAAGAAGCTTACAGATGTCTGGAATAAAGATTACATCACTGCTGCTACCGTAATGTCATTTACCTTTTAACACCATTAAAAATATCCCTCATACATTTAGTCATGACAGGCTGCAGTGCTTTCCACTAATCAACGCAAGAAAATTACAAAAAGTGATGGATGAAATGTCCTAATGCATATGGACAGTTCAATACACCAAAGGTAAACTGATAAACTGCCGTGGAAGCAGGAGTCCAAACAACATGAAACAACATTTTGTCACCAGTACAAAGCTGTCAAAAACAGAAAAATATTAGAGCAAAACTCTCTCTCCCCTGTCAATCACAACAACACTAGCCATATATGGATGTCTGTGAGCTCATGTATGCAAAAGATGGTGGATAGTGCTTTTCTCCGAGTGTGTTATGCTGTCCTGTGACACACCATGAGCAGCAGTTTCGAAAGAACGTAGTTGGCTGCCTTCACGTGTCTTGGAGGAGGCACATGTAAGCCTTCACCCTCCCCGGCTGGTTGCTGTCGTATGACTGGGGAGAGTGTCAGGGAATTGGCAAGTAACTAAATTAGGGAGAAAACTGGGGGAAAATATATTACAGGCCCAAAAGAGCTGTACTGACTCACAGATTCCTAGAATAATATAAGTATAAAACAAGCCAACTGTACATGACGTGTAACTATAAAATATTAACTCTCCCAGTGGAAAGCTTAATGTTCTGAGCATAGTTCTGATACATGTTTCCTCTCTGAATAAGTTATGCAACTGAAAATAAGACCAAAATTGCATTTGTCAATATTAAGTTCCTACTGAGGTTTGAGTTGTGGTTAAGAAAACTGCCAGTGTCACAAAAGTCTTATAACACAAAAGAATCCCAACAGTATTAAAAGTTATAGTTTCCCTGAATAGTTTTTCTTCAAAGTCCTAAAATAGTTGTCTATTATTGTATTGTCAAGTAGGCAAATTCTGTGGGAAAACCACACACCTAGCAACCCTGACTAGAAAGCTCTGAGTAACACTCATGATTATAACTGACACACTGCTTGTACAATGCAGACAGTATGTGCAAAACCAGTTTTGTACATAATATGCAAAGTTTTTGATGCAGAAAGTGAGTTAATTATGCCTAAAAACAGCCCCAAATAGCTTAGTACGTATGGCCATCAGTGTGTTCTTATAACGCCTAGCAAACTGTACGTACACACACACACTGCAGCGGAAACAGACTTTTGAGTGCATGTGGGTGGCTGTTCAAAAATTCTAATATAATTTGAAAAATTCCTATCCTCGTGATCTAATGACAAAAGTCAGTAAGGTTGTGTTCAGACATTTATTTATTCCTCAAATCCAACATTTTTCACCTTGCAAATTGTGTGTGATTAAATCAAATTTTTGTATTTAGAATAGCTGGCATTTACTTGGATATCCACATTGATTGTTGCAGGCATGTGTGCACTTAGTAGGACGGGGCATAATATTATATAATAATATTATCAATCATGAACATGGAGATTTTGCTGTGGATTAGAGATAAAAAAAAAAGACATAAAAATTGCCTTGATCGTGAAAGGCAACATTTTATTTCAGGGTGTGTTTTACTATTATAGCATGACTACGGTTCATGACTGCAAATAAAATGTAACTGAGATTTTCAATGCGTTGAACAACATCATGTTTTCTAAACTATGATAATAGTTTTCATGTTCATAAATCTATTAATGTAGAGCTAAAAATATAAGAGTATAACTTTCAGCTCCACCTGGTGGACACAGGTGGGTCCTGTACGCCCCATAAACTGTCAAACGAAATGTTAAATATCAGATTAGTCCTGCTTTGTGATGCAGTGCTGTGTTTGACTTCTGACCGTCCTTGATAACTGAGTGAGAGTTTAACCTAGTGAAAGCACAAGACTCTAGGCCACGTGCCAAAGCTGCAACACAAACGAATGGGTGTTAACCAACACCAGACACGCACTGGTAATTAACACTGACCTTCCTCTTCTCTCACCTTCACCCTTGCTTCTCTGTCTTGTGTCGAATGTTGCCTCGTCTTCTGGCTTGCTATCTCTGTCACACACATATGCATGCATGCCTATCTCTCATACGCACACATCTCCTTCCCCTCTCCCTGCCTGCCTCTTTCTCTCTCATACTGTCATGCATGTCTTCTTTCTCTCTCTCCCTACATCTCTCCACACCGGCAGGCTAAATTTAGCACAAGGCAGGAAGTGTGAGGTTGTGCCACAGGAAGAGGTGCGCTTGATTTGCTAACCGGATCATAGAGGAAAAAAACAAAAAAGCTCCTGAAGGAGAATTATGTAAAGCGTGAACACTTATGTCAGTTACATCAGCGCTGTTAGATTATATGTCCGTGGAAACACAAACACAAACTTCCGGGATCTGAAACATGATCAGTTGTCCCACAGATCTATTCTGTATTAAATAATATATTTTGGAGACAAAAGGTGGCAACATTGCTAAGAAGTATATTCTACCACAAGAATTGTAGCCTATGTCAGTGTGACCACTATTTAATAATAAGCAGCACCTCCATTTTTTTTTTTTAACCAACAAAAGAGACCGCATGGTCCTGCATCCTTTCCCTTTCAGTAAATTGGCTTTTTTGCTGGACGAATTTTATTCATGTTTGACAGTTCCTCAACCTCAGCTACATCACTCCAGTTCATAAGTGGTCTCAACTATATATTTTCTTAAATTCCACAAATGCAGTTATTATTTTTGATTGTATCTTACAGAAACAAACCAGTAGCCTAATTATAAACCACTGCAACTTTCATATCTGACTGCTCATGCCCACAAGTAAAACATCCCTCTCACGCAACTTTTTGGTGTGTTTCACAGAATCCCAGTCCTGATGTACACCTCTAGACTCAACCAGATGCCTTGTGAACTTTCAGGCAAACTTTATAAAAACAAACAAACAAGGAAAAACAAGAATAGTGTGTCTCCTATTCGTATCTGTATTTGTTACTGTTTAGAATACATGATCTCTTAATTCTGAATAATGTATCTGTATTCGGTATCCAGAACCTAATATAATAAAGAACAGAGCTGCTCTCCCGTTCTAGTCTCCATAAATGGTCCAAGGTCAGCGTGTGCTGAGTAAGGTTACTGATAATTTCAACAGCAGTCTGATAATATGTTTCGTCACTTTTGTCAACATGTGTCAGAAGGACACTGTAGTATGCAAACATGTTTGCCTCTTGGCATGCAAAGCGACTAAACCCAGCTCCTTGTCCTCTGCCATTTCATTGCCATATCTCCTGGTTGAATTTAGTGCTAACAACAGACAGTGCATTACAGCCCCACTCTTACAAACTAAACCTTGTGGCAGCAATTCACAGCAGTGTTTCATTACATATAAGCACACATATAAGCACAGCATGATAATAAACGCTCCCAAGTAATATATAAGTGTCTGGACTGTGCAAGTCGACAATAATACCTTTTTTAATTAAAAGATCTTTAAAGGCTAGGGGGAAATTAGATGCATATCAGCTGTAGTAAAACACAAAAATGTTCTTTAGTAACAGCTACTGGCATTGAGAACAAGTCTGTTCTCTAATAACCTAAAAAATATGTTGTGTAAATGTAGAAAGAGAAAGCGCATCAATGTGCCTTGGGCGCCCATGACCCTGTCGCTGGTTCACCGGTTATCCTTCCTTGGACCACTTTTGGTAGGTACTAACCGCTGCACACTGGGAACACCCCACAAGACCTGCCGTTCTGGAGATACTCTGACCCAGTCGTCTAGCCATCACAATTTGGCCCTTGTCAAAGTCGCTCAGATCCTTACGCTTGCCCATTTTTCCTGCTTCCAACACATCAACTTTGAGAACTGACTGTTCACTTGCTGTATAATATATCCCACCCCTTGACAGGTGCCACTGTAATGCGATAATCATTGTTATTCACTTCACCTGCAGGTGGTTTTAATGTTATGGGTGATCAGTGTATCTCTCTAATGTATCTTTTTTCCAACTCAGGAAATAGACTGGTGAAATGTATGTAGCTTTGTGGGAAAAACAAGCCAAGAGCTAGACACACAATGTGTTATCTGCAAACCAAGAATAGTTCACACTTAGTAACCTTGGCAGCATAAGAGAAAGCTATTTTGCACACGTGGCATTCTGCAGCTCGAAATCATTGGGGAGGAAACAAAGCACAATGCTAACTCATCGCATTGACAGGGAACGCAAGTGCTTCATATTGTCTGCTCATGTTTCCCTCGACTGAGGCATGCATATTCACCACGATTGAATTAAACAATAATGAGAGGCTAAAATGGAGATCCGAAGGCGCCTCAGTGGAAAAGCACAGCTGAAACAAAATCGCACGTATGAATAAGCCTTACATTACATGGGAGTATTTGGGCTTGATTGTGTGCATGTGATTGATACACAATGTGTTTATCTCCTCTTTAATGGTGTTGGAATAATAGGTCCCTGAAGACTGTTTTGGAAGAAGATGGAGTATCACGTACGTCACCTTTTCTAGTTCAGCCTCGGAGGAAGTGGGAGACAGGGGGCTGATGGGGCTGAGGGATGGGGAGCTGCCCGCACTTGACACATACTCGGGATCAGGAACATATAGAACCTGCATAAAAAAACACCACCACCACAACACAACTTTACACTACACACACCACAGGTTTTATGAACAGGGAGGCAACATCAGCATACTGTTGATTATGCATATACAAGCAATTACATACTTAAAGTACACATTTTGATGTGATCAGAGTAGGGATGCATCGATATAGATACTAGTATTGGTCAGACACCAAATTCTCTGATACCAACATATAATACAATATGATACTATGTGACGTATACACGTCAGCAAATGCTACGCAATAAAATGTCCACAGACAATACTTGCTGAGTAAAAATAACAGATTTTACCGAGTATGTTGTTCTTGACAATCAGCCACTATCGGTGGGACTTTGACACAGTAAAAACAAAAACGTTCTTTACTTAGTAAGATTTACTGCAACGCTACTTGATCCAAGGTTACTAATACAGCTAGCTAATGCATTTAATTTAAAGAACGAGTCTAGTAGCCTAAGTGCATGAACACACGTGTATACACTTTTTCATGGCCACTATGTAAACCGTAAATATAATGTTCCTTGATGTCTTGAAGTCAGTTAGTCATTTCGGTATTGGTATCACTATCGAGAACCAAAAAACAAACTCGTATTCAGTCTGAGAAAATGGTATCGATGCATCCCTAGACCAGAGGTATAATTCTCAATTAATTAACTTCAGCAAAAAAAAAAAAAAAAGGAATATAAGAAAAGGGCATGATGAAAGCAATACTCTTGATCTATGTTTCTCTATGTAAGTGTGATCTGTAAATTTATTATAATTACAAGATTAGACAGTGAGCAAGTGTAAGAGCTGTTAATGATAACCAAATCTAAGTAAATTCAGCATAAAGATGTCTAGATCTACAAAAATTTCACTTTGAAATGTAGTGAGAGAAAATGTTACTGATTTCTAACAAATGTGGTCCAAGATAGTTTCCACAATCCAATAAAAATTTGCAACTCAGCAAGACATAAAAGTTATATTTAGAAAAATAAGATAATATTTATAATATTTATACTTGCATTTCTGCATAGCCTCTCTGTTTGCACTAAGTGAATACGAGTAATGGCCTTGCTGTAAAAAGCAGATGGCTGAAACGTGGAGAAATGTGGACAATACAACTGCCTAGAAACAGGCTGCGACTTGTCAGAGATCTCAGTGAGAAGAAGTGGTTATATTGAGTGTAGGAAAGTAGGATAAGAATAAAAGTCAAGGTGTAAGAAGAGGAAAAGAGAGTGTTGTAGGGTGAGGTGTAGACGGTGGAGATGAAAGGAAAGGAGCACACCTGTCCGGGGACGACGGCTCTGGAGAACAGCTTGTTGAGCTGAACCAGCTCATTGGGGGTGGTATCAAACTTCAGCGCTATGCTGTTCAGAGTGTCCCGTGATTCCACCTGGACCAGACACAACACAAACAAAAAACAAGCCAAACGTGAATAAACAAACAAACAAAAGCAAATAAACGGAAAAAGATGAAGCGAGGGAGTTTTGGTAAGGCTAAAGACAAAGGGAACATCAAGCAGAATATAATTCGTTGAATTCAGCTCATGTTCCCTCAGATGAACGTTATCAACATACCAGCGCATTTCAAAGATTCAAAACAATGAGTCATGAGACTGGAATAGAGTTGTGCAAAGTATAAGTTTGACAGCTTTTCAATACTTGTACCGGTTCATTTGTCTTGGATGGGTGAGACACTCACGGTGGCTCGAAAATAATGAAAACAAGTTCTACCCCTTCAACTTGTGGAAAAGACTGCGATTTTGCACCGGTAACAACCAGACAACAAAAACAGCTCGAAAACATGTTAGAAATTCACTGCAAAACAGCCACCAAGCATTGTGACTCGACTCAAGTCAAGTGGTTTTATTGTCATTTCAACCACATACAGCTAGTTCGTACACAGTGAAACGAAACAACATTCCTCCAGGACCAAGGCGCTACATAAAACAAACACAGAACTACAGGAGATTACACATATTTACATAAAGTGCACAGTGCAAACATGTGCAGACAGCACAAGACAGTACAAAACTACCAAAACAAGACAATGGGCACAGTAAGTTACAGTGCAGCGCCGACTAGTACACAGACTCGGCAGGTTAGGTTGCTAAAAATTTTATGAAGAGCTTAATTCAGACGTGTGTTAAATAGCTTTTCCTGTGTAGCGACTAATGAAGCTCATGATGCTAATCATTTGTAGATTTTTCGCAGCTTAATTTTGAAGTAGTGTCACAAAATATTGGCGTTCAGAACAGAGCTAGACACTGAACCCACAATCATATGAAATGATGCAGTATAATGGTACATGCACACTGCACATGGTGCTAGTGTCACCTTTACTCACCACTTAATGGCACTATGTTTAGCTTGATAACGGTGCAGGTTGAGGTTGTAGAGTATTGCGCTATAAATATAACCGCTCTAATTGTTTTGCACATGATTTAAGGGAGAACCTGTGACTTTAACGCTGAGACAACAGCAACATGAACCACCCCAGTCCCAATTGCCCAGCACAAAAGTATTGTTTTGGTATGGAAAATCACATTATCACACCTCTATTTGTATTGAAGCCAACATTTGGGTATCATGACAACCCCAGACTGCAATGAATAATCATTATCCACGACAAAGTGACAAAATGTTTGTCTTTCACACAAGACTTCCTAATGACCAGTATCTCAAGAGGCTCTAACCTGAGACAGTGAGCATTACAGAGCACAGAAATGGCTCATAAAATTAAAATGAGAGTGGTTACATATATATATATATATATACATACATACATGGTGCTAGTGTCACCTTTACTCACCACTTAATGGCACTATGTTATATATATATAGGCTACTTCATCCAGTCAAACAGATTACACTTAAAATGGGATGATCATCGTCTTTCAGTTGAAAATGAAGAGAGAATGGGGAACTGCAGACAAGAAAACTTGATACATTTTATATACATTTATATATAAATTTATAGAATTTGAGTCTATTAGCATGATTTGATAAAAGTACAATTTGAAATACTTTCAAGCAAGTAGACACTAAATCATAAAACCAAGTAAATACAGTACGGGAATATGCAAGTATTATGCTGTACAACATAAAAAAAAAAATACAGCCACAAACAAGAAAACAAATATCTGTAGTACTAGTAGTGGTTAACCTTGAAAAGGGAAGTGGCCTGAACAGACACAGGGACTTGAGTTAGAGGTAGCATTTGAATTGATAAATGAATAAATGAATAAATTACGACAGCCAACCAATTGGTACAGCCAAATACATGAAACCTTTTTACAACCTTATGTGTAGCGCTTTGTCTGTCACTTTCATGACTGTTGTTTGCAGGAACTTACTGTAACGTTGACTGCATGCTACTTGTGGCGGTAATAAGTTACCACACTGGTTAAAAAAAAAAGGTGCAGATCTGTTTTGGAAGCAGACTGCTCCTCAAATTGTTAGAAACTATATCCAGAACGTGACTATGCAGACAAGGATTCTGTTTATTCTGTGTATGATAGATAAGGTGAATGCATTATTAGGATGCTAACATTACCACAATGACTGAACTGTTGGTTAATGCCATTCACTTTCTGTTTCAAACAGACTGTTCACTATATCTTTGACTTCACTGAAATGCCCATGCTTCAAATAAGCCTTCACTGTAACTTTCTGCTACAAAACTTTCAGCATGATGGATTAAAGTGCAGTTTAAGCACAGCTAAAGGTTTGAGTGTTAACCAGAGTTCACAGCTAAAGATTAGACACTTGATATGAACTTGCATAAAGTGACTTATGAACATCTCTGTGAAAGGCTCAACAAAGTGTTTATGAGAATTGCCAGCTTTCTTCTAAGAAACAGAAATAGGCAGCATTTAAATACTTCAATTCTCCATCTGTTCTTCAGTACATACACATGTTCATATCATTACTGTGCAGCTCAGCTGCTTCTTAAGAGACACGTGCCTGTTTTGTTTTTTTATTCATTTTTATGATGTACTATTTTTACCATGCCAGGTGAAATGAAGGGAAAGCTGGTGTTGCACATTAATGCCAATCTCTGGCCTCACTGAAAATGAAGATCCTGAAATTTCTTCAAGTAAACCCTTTTTCCATCATGCCATCAAATAACAACCAAAACGGATCCTAGATAGGGACTCGAGTGCTAAGACCAAGTTTGTAAGTCTAGGCTACAAACAAATCGTTGTAACACAAATTTTTTTTGTGTGTTACACAAAGACAAACTATCCTGATGTCTATTGAAGTTACTGGCTAGATAAGTCTGTTCCCAATTATATCGTATATAGCGTACATGAAGGAATGGTGTACGTGGGAACCTTACATGGTGATATACATGTATGTTGTCTGTCCATTTATGTCTTCTGTGTTCTTTTACAATTAGGCAGTGTCAGGATGTGAATTCAGCCAAGAAAATGCCATATATTTTTGTTGCATTCATGCAGTACAACTCATCATATTGTCATGCCACTGTTGAACAAATAAAAGTATAGAATTTGAGTGGAATTCCCCTTTAAGGATAAGAGTGTTGTGTGTTCCCAACAGAGCTAATCAATAACCCACACAGCCCATTTATCATCAGTCATATTGGCAGTAAAAGCTGCGCCACCAGTCACTCTACTACTGTTGTTTGCCTCTGACATGCTTATTGACCCGGTTTACTGTACTGCATTGCATCTTTACCAGTCCCCTGGATGACATCAATACACTGACATCAAAACCACAATCACCCCTGACTTGCTGAAGGGCATTCAGAGGAAACCAATCAGACACCTATTTGGGTAGCACCTCCAGGCTTTTAAAAGAAAGACAATTCGATCCATTCTGTTAAATATAGCAAAGTCGGAGGTGATTTGACCTTTAATATCATGCCGCTGTGGGAAATGACAACAAACACAATGCTGCGTGTTATTCTAAAACATTAACATAAAAGGCGACTGTTCATTCTGAGCATATGTTGACCTGGTATTACGATACAACTCTATTACCTTTCCTGCTTCCACTACAAAATAAACAAAAGTAAAATGAAGTGAACATTGTAAAAACCAATATGAGAACACACGCAATGAGAAGACAGAACAATGGTGCTCATCATGTGCCTGGGATACCCATGCAAATTAGGTATGACACGGCATGACAAATCCAACAACTGGTTTGGGTGATTCCTTGGACCAATCCTGAGAAGCGTGAGGTCCGATGTTTCTTCAGTTCCCCACTCACAACTTTAATTCCTACCCTTAGTTCCTGTCACTTGTAACCTCTCATGAAATGTGTAGAGACATTATGAAGAAAAATAATGCTTGGAAGGAAGTAGCAGAGACTGCTAGTGCCTTCGGTGAGTGAATGTACCTAGCACATTTAGCTTGCTTTGCTAATCTGCCAATGAAGCTACTATGAAGCCTA
>CM040475.1:5542750-5634724 GCA_022758105.1 Pangasianodon gigas
AAAAAAAAAAAAAAAAAAAAAAAAAAAAAAAAAAAAAAAAAAAAAAAAAAAAAAAAAAAAAAAAAAAAAAAAAAAAAAAAAAAAAAAAAAAAAAAAAAGGTGGACAATACACAACCACAACAATAGCAACAGTAGAAGTTGCTACACACCCTCAAGAGACAAACTGCAAGTGACATTGGGTTTTTTCTTGTTAGTGTCACTGTAGGATTAGACATGTATAAAATACATTCTAATATATGTCACATAATAATATCTTAATTGGAGCACAGCAAAGACGCTTCAGACCAGGGCTGTGATGATTTACTAACAAAATTAATGTACAAAAAATAGGCAATGCACTACAGACATGCACTGGACAACAGGATTTCTCTCACAACCTGAGAGATTTGCTGTGGCTAGAGGATATGTAATGGCTAAATAAGTGAAACCCGGAAGAAATTTGGGTAAAATTTGTGAATATGGGCTACTTTTCAGTACCACAGAGGCTCATGATATTCCTGCTTCTCCTCTCATTTCCTTCTAGACTCGATGCTAGCCAGTCATGTTCATCCATCAGGTCAAGTATAATTTAATATGTAATTTAGCACTTAGCACTAATTTAGCCATTAAGCTGTCCTTAAAAATGCTCTTCAAGTAAAAAAGAAGGAATTAATTTTAATTTGCCTCATTAAAGGATTGATGTGTTACTTAGTGCTTATTTACATTTTGATTACTTTGGTATTTATTTTTTATTTTCAGGAACGCACTTCAATTTTCTTTTTTAGCTCATGATGCTCTGATGTTGCTTCCCAAGAAAAAAATGGCTTCAAATTTCATGTTTGAACCATTAAGGATTTCTTCATCCTGATTTTATTTATTATTGTCATTGAAAGGGAATATTAATGTTGAAATCTTAGTTGAGAAATTAGATAAATTTGCCTGTTTTTGCTTATATTGACTCTCACAGATTCTAAGCATTACTGTTAAAAATTTCCACTGCCTTCTTCATCCAAGCTTTCACACAGTTTGATGGAGTGTTTTGTTTTTCATCTCTTTATGACTGAACAAGACAAAATTTCTCAGAGTTTCTGAGAAAATATATATATATATATATATATATATATATATATATATATATATATATATAATTTGGCACCTCTCGCCAGATAGTAGTCGATATTCCTAACGCCTCTGCACTGGCGGCTTTCTTTCATCCTCTCAGCCTGGCACCAAACATTGATTCCCTCTGAGTGCCTTTTGCAAGCGCCTCTACCATGGCCTATGTATTTTTAGCTTCTTGCCACTTTCCGTGCGAATAAATACCAAACCCACCTCGCTACTCCCCCAGCGGCCACTAATGTCTCTTTCTTGTTAGATAATGGAGTTATGATATTCCAGTTGCTGGAATGGGAACACCATTGCTGATGTCAGAAATAAACAATGTGAAGATGGTGTAAGCGCATGCTGTAACTCCTTGGTTCAATGACTGTTTGTGTACCAAATTAACCAATAATGCGTAGCTCTATGTGGAAAAAAAATATAATTCCATAGTTGAGAAGACACTCAGCACTTAGCGCTCACAATAAATACGTCAGTAGAGCAGAAAAAAAGCATATTATTAAATCACTGACCTCAGCAGCAGGAGCACTGATCAACTCGCAGTTCACTGATGTACAAGAAAATTGCTCATGTTTTTTTAATGCTGGTATTACTTTAGGGAAAAAAGTGATAGCATGGTTGATAGCCGCTCTGGAAGAGAAGGGATGCTGCTGATTATTGACTCAGTTTGGTCAATAATCACATTAGGATGTAATTCTGAATGCTATGCTACTACATGCCTTTTGCAGGAATGGGTTAGTACACTCGAGTACTTGCAGGAGACCGCAACTATCAATACATTACTGTGCATAAGAATGTTTATTTTTCCTTTATTTATTAAAGGTAGAATCACCAACAAAATGTAAATTGATCTCAAATGCAGGGGTCACGCTTATTTAAAATATTCTGATTGGTTACAGACTAATCCAATTGGCTGCAGTGGCATTATGGGTGGGAAATTGTACAGAGACGACACAGATGACGCTCATTTCATAGCATGAAGCACAGGATCCCAATATTCTAGTCCAGAAAAGCTTCAAAAAGCACACTAGCGTGTGGTAACACTAGTGACAATTACATACAGTGGTGGGTAATCCTTTTAATAATCTGCTATTTAGAAGAATAACAGTCATCCTGAGGCACATGCAGGTTGCAAAACTAATCTCAATAAATTGGCTCAGCATTTGAAATTTGTCAGATGTTAAAAAGGGGTAAAGAAAAAAATCTATGTTTTTGCGCAGTTATTTCCAGACAGTAGCTTTTAACATTAGATAACACTAGAAGGTGAGTAAAGGCATTACACCATAGAGAATGTGTGCATTTTATGCTATTTTCAACCACCAGAGCATCCTTGCTCCAAAATGTCATGTAAATACGAAATGCTGAGCAACTTTACTACGCTCACAAAGTTGTCTTTGAATTGGATTATATTTTGTTGTGATGGAAGTAGCGTGATTTAAAAACCTGACTGGACTCATGTGCTTCTTGTTGATGCTGCATTCGACTTACCTCGGAAGTGTGTAGTCAAAACTCAGAATTATGGCGTTTTGGACCTCTGTGCGTTCGGGGTGCAAACTTGGAAAAAACATGGACGCCTCCAAGTTGGTCTTATGTTAGCAATAATCTAGCCAGCTAACTGTGATGAGTGATGTATATTTAACTCTTCAAAACAGCGAACTGTATAGTCAGTGTTACAGAATAAACAAGCAAATATGTCTATGTTGATTGAGCTAAAGGAAATACTTGTATATACAGCATAACTCATTTAAGGGTAAGAAGTGCTACTTTGTTTACTGTTGCGAGCAGCCATGTTGATTTGATGTCACTTGCTGAACTCGAGGTCGAGGAGACAAATTCCTGAATAGGAATTCAGAGTTGAAGGGTGTTTTCTTTCTTTTTTTTTTCTAGTCAGAGGTCAGAAAATATGAGTTACAACCTCCCCAGATGCACATGGATCAGAAAGTCAAGCCCCAAGTCCACTGTTGGGCCCTTGAGCATGGAACTTAAACCTACCTGTTCCAGCGGTGCCATATCATGACTGACCCTGCGTTCTGACCCCAACTTCCTGACAAGCTGGGATATGCAAAGAAAAAGAATTTCATTGTACTGTAATGCATATATGACAAACAGTGGCATCTTCATCAGATTCTATATTGACATATGTATAAACTGAGATTGTCTACAGAGTGTCCAGTTAGGATAAATATAAACAATTTATTCTGAATCCGTGTGAGGTATGCATTGCAGAATTGTCATCTAACTCGAATACTAGTTCTGTCTACACTTCATACTTAAAACACAACTGAAAATAAAGACTAGTCAGACCCGAACAGCATCCTTTACTACAGTAACTCATGCATGTGATGCCAGCAGACCATGACAGGTTATCGGGTTATAGTGCCCAGGAATTAAAATACAATTTGAGGCAACGGAGAAAATCAGATAGCAAGTACTTGAGCTGACGTGTGCTGATGAAAATGCACATCCATAATCTGTATCCTTTGTGTTGGTAATGAGAAGTTAATTTTTTTAAGTTTTCATGGTGGGGTAAATGTCTGGATGTACGAAAATAAACAAAACAATGCTGCCACTCTCCTGTCAAAGTGATCAAGCACAGTAGGCTTGTGAAGTTTGGAAGTTTGGGTAAAGAATAAATGAGAGATAGAATCTTATAATACTGTGTTCATGAGCAGTGGTTTCCAAAATATACAGTGGTATGAAAACAGAAAACCAAGCTCTTTGCATGTGTACACTCACAGACAAATCCAATCCTGCAGAGTGCTACTAAAAACTTTTCATTAAGGCAACAGGGAAAGAAAGGTTAAAGGACAATCCCTAATCACCACATAGCATGAGGAAGAGTGTCATCATAATGGAAATAATATTTCAGTGGATGGTGTAATCAAGCAGAACGTAAAATTAGAGGAGGAGTGCTCAGACGGCTCCCAATCTCCAGGCCTGAGCTCGCAGTTTCAGCATGACAGTTGCCATAGTGACACTGTCATTACTATAGCCTTGTGGAATGTGCTGCCTAACTGTGCCGCTGATCGTTTACAGGCCTAATTTTAGCTCTGTGGTCATGTCGGGATGTGACATTCTGTCCTTCAGACAACACTGGGAGAAAAAGGAAAAGAGAATAGGATGACTCTCCTGCCTCCTGTCTGGCATCATGCATACAACAGCAAAAAAAAAAACAAAACAAAAAAAAAACAAGTGAGCCTGTGCAAGACATGGGACGAGGCCTCTCTGCTCTCCGCTGAGAACAACGTCTAGTGTATGTTGAGACTGCAGAAGAAGATTAAAGTTTGTGGGCAACACTTTCCTGACCAAATTGGAAAGACTCAATGGCATGAGAGCTAATAGCACGTGAACAGACACAGCTGTGTGTCATCTCATCTCATGGCTGTTTTCTTTACTGCTGTTTATGACTAAGCTTGGCACAGTGGATTAATTAATGGACAACCATGCCACCAAGCAGCTTTCAATCAGTAACCACACTACTTCCAGAGTTAGTCCAGGGGCAGCCATGACTTTTTTTTTTTTTGCACTCTGACTGGCAAATTGGTATAAGAAAGACAGCTTGATACATTCTACCCAAGGTCACACTAAAATGTCCTCTTTGTTATTCAACGTGTAATAAAAAAAAAAGTAAACTGCAATCACTTTTGCAACGTAATGTATAAGGTGCCCACTCTAAGTATCATTATTGCAAAAGCCCGACTGTGTTAATGGTTAGTCTAACAAGTGCTCAGTGGCTGTTGAAAAGGCAGCTGAGACCTGTAAATATTCTCCTGAAATACATTCGGCTTGAGTGGCCATCGTGCGCCTACTGAAGCACCAGCATGCCAGCGACCAATCAGTGGTGCTCTGGAGAATCTGCAAAGAACTGGCCAATATGGCTGAATGTATAGCTGAGTTGTCTAAGTTACGAGGGTTAAAATAATAGAAAAAGGTTACATGATTCGTGAACTCATACTTCAAAAGATCAACAAGACATAGAAAAAAAGTCTGTTGCCTATAATGTGTTTTTCTTCCACCTCCTCCATCTTTTCCAGAGTCCAAACACCATTTTAAATGATTGAGCCAATACACGGACCTTGCTGAACTGGCTGCTTTCTTGGTAGCTAAGCAGATGGATTGCAGTGGTCAACGTTTTCTCCCCTTCTTTCCCCATTTTCTTCTTGACAAACATTGTTTCTTGATAAAGACTCAAGGCATGCCTCTCTTTTCATCAACTGGAGATTAAAAACTTATCAACAATGGTGGTTATGAAGAGATAAGGCCTGGCCTAGAATTGCTCAAATCACAGGAGACATTCAGAGAACTAGTAAATGTCAATGCTCAAGCCACTTTAAAATCTCTGCAATGGCCCTGGGCAGATCGACATGAATAGCGCCATCGGAATATCTTGTCACCTTCCACCCCCATTTCCTCCATCCAACTCCCAATGAGTGGCAGTTGAAGTAGAGGGCAACTGCTAGGGACAGAAGACAGCGAGAAACGTACCCTGTTCTATGCATGTAAACAGAAATGCATATGAAAGGTTGAGGCTGACGAAGCCCATGTTTATGTCCCTCCTTGCCCCTTTCCTCCTCAACCTGTGACAAATCCCTCCCTTGCACCCGTTCCTTGCTCTGCTGAGGAAAACAATCGGCCCTGTCACTCATTCTTAGGCGACAAAGACGGATGTGGCGGAAGAGAAGGTGGGGGAAGGGAGGGGCGTGACGGCTGGAGTGATGCCCAAGCCTGCTGGGCATCACAGGAAAGGCTCTGGAGGACCGGGATGGCAGGCTGCAGTTATAACCCATGACCACCCCACAGCGTGGCACAGATGGCTGACTCGGGTTCTGCTTGGTGCCAGTTATCAACAGGGTCAGGTGCCAATCCGCTGGGCTCGGTTACAACACTGGTGGACAGCACTGGCCATCAGCGGCAGGAGTGCTGGCTGGTTGTCTATGACCCAGGCAAGGCTTGGGTAAGAAGGCAGTCTGCCTGCAGCTGGAAATTTGAGGGTCATTTCAAGAACATGTGAGGCAGAGTAAGCCAGAACGATTGCTCTCTTCTCGCTTCTTGTCTCTCTGGCTCAGTCCCTCTCCTTTTTTTCTCTTCATCTGTCCCCCCTTCTCTTCGTCACCCCTCCTTCCTGTCTCCCTTTCATTCCCTCTCTGTCTCTCTCTCTCTCTCGCTTGTTGTGTATATATGTCTCACGCTCTTTCACTCTCTCACGTCACACAGACACCAAACCAACAAAAAATGCTAATGTGCATGGAAGGTCATTTGTCAACACTGCTGGTATGCATGTTAATGACTGACAGGAACGAATGCTTTTTCACAATAATCCAAACAGAGAGAAAAACTACAAACAGCTATAAAAATATATATCTCAAACACACACACACACTCTTGAAGGATCACACAGCTGTTTCTCTTCCCATATCCTATCCATGTTGTTTACATCCAGCTCCATCTTCCTGCACACAGTGAACCGACGCGGGACATCTGACGCTACTGACTTTCCGATCGGGATGTGTCCGAAGAGAAATGCAGCATGCACACACGTGCCGATGACTTTGCTGTAAACATGCTATATTAAGTATACACAAATGCCGACAGGAACATCAGGATGCAAAGTGCACAAATCAGGACAGGACACTGAACCAGACAAACACATGCACATACACACAGACAACACAGCAAAAAGGAATAAGGCTTTCACTTACGGAATACTCGATGGTCCCCTTGGGTCGCTGGAAGGACATACGGCGTCCATCCTTCTTGTCAGGCGTCTTCTTCTGGCCGGTATCTGAAAGCAAGCGAGGCAAGGTGCGCATTATGTTCATTCTCCTCTCACAGCTTGTCACAAGCTGTCGCTTTTCCCAGCCTCGTGGCTAGACAGCTCATTCGTCAGTGGTGTTCGAGCAGTTCCTGCCAGCCAGCTAGTGCTGTGAGCCGATCCTCTCTCGCTGCTTTTTCTCTCCACTCTCACTCTTACTCCCTCCCTTCCTCCCTACTTCCCTCCCTCCTGCTCCCCCTCCCTCTCTCCTTCCCTCTCTCTCTCTCCCTCTCTCACACAGAACGGCACAATGACAACAAGAGAAGGCGTCTTCACCTTGTTCTGCCTCCTGCTGTTTCTGTTTCATGCATTTAGTGACCTCTTGTAAGGGTGGCCACGAATTTATATATGTGTGTGTGTATGCGTGCGTGTGTATGCGTGCGTGTGTGTGCGTGTGTGTGCGCGCGTGCTTTGGCTGCAAAGTATGCATCTTCTTCCTAATTGGGGACTTATCTGCCGCTTCTAGGTGGGTCTGTGTGTGTTTTGAGGACCTGGTGTCTGGAAGATTTGTGTGTAGGTTCATAAGAGGTATCCGGGATGTTCAGTTAGCCCTGCATGAGCAGTCTGAGTCTAACAGGTTCCTCACTTGAGTTTGTGTGACAAAAGAGAGGCTCAGCTGAGGCACCATGAGTCATACACCAGCCCTGCTATTTCTGGGGTTCTGCGCATTGAGGAGACAGCGAAACCAGGGAGTCTGCTCTGCTTTGATCACTGATGTGCGAGCAAAGATGTGCGGATACGGCTTTATGTTTTTTAGGTGGCAGCACTGGTTTAAAAAAGGTGTAAAATTTTAAAGAACGTTGTGTAGCATATGCAGGACTGCAACTGAAAAGATATTTTTTAAAAATGATTCAAAAATAAGCTGACGGCTAGAGAAACTTTCACAGCTCTGATATTTTGACAATTTATGTCTATGAAATTCTCAGAACTAAAGGTGAACTCAAATTTGTATTAAATCACAAGCAAAGGTATGCCATTCTGAAGTCTGATTTACCTCAGAAATGCAAAACAATCAATAAAACACACACCAAATAATACAATATACAAACACAAGCTTTGGGGTTAATATGTATGAATTAGTGGTTTAAATAATTACAAAAAAAATGTTGCTCTGTTCTGATGAGTGACATAACAGTTAACTTGTCATGATCATTATCCTAACTGAATATCTAACAAAGCCAGAAGAAATTTTACTTAACTAGCCAACCAATAAGGTATTATACTTGTTAGATAGGTTGGCTGTTTTTACAAGCGACCGCTAAATAGAGCTAAGCTACAGGACGGAGTGCAGGCACAAGGCATTGCTAATTTAAACAGTGAATAAAAGTCTTTCCACATTGTTTTAGTGACAAATCCATACTAGTGATTTCTGACATTGTGGTTATTGATGTTTTTGTAATTCTGCCCTCTCTGATAGATAAATGCTACAGGTAGAAGAACATTTCTTATCAAGTCTTATTCTGTACATTTATCCACTGCGAGTGCAAGTCAATACACATTCTGAGCAAATTCCAGAGATGATATACTTTTGAATCGTGATGTTGTGTTCTGCTGTTCTGCCTCAAGGTATGCTGTGCATTTGGTGATGCTTTTCTGCTCACCATGGTTGTAAAGATTGGTTAAGTGGGTTATCATAGCCTTTCTTTGGTCAGGTTGACCCAGTTTCGCTATTCTCCTCTGACCTCTCTTATCAACAAGGCATTACAGCCAGCAGTAGTGCCGCTCACTGGGTGTTTTTTGTACCATGCTATATAAACTCTAGAGAATATTATGCATAAAAATCACAAGTAGATCACAAGCTTCTGAAATAGTCTCGCACCAACCACCATGCCAAAGTCACAGAGAGTCACATTTTTTCCCCATTCTGATGTTTGATTTGAACATTAACTGAAGCTCTTGATCTGTATCCGCATGATTTTATACACTGCACTGCTGCCATGTGATTGGCTGACAGGACTGCATGAATGAGCAGTTCTGAGCTGTTCCTATTCAAGTGTCCAGTGAGTGTAGAAGCTTATTTGTATTTTTTAAGCTTAATGCCTTGCAAAAAAAAATTTACATTTATACAGAGAGAAAGGGAGCAAATGAAACATCTTTACGTTTGATAAAAAATGTAAACCTGTATTCATATATCTGTGTTATAATATTCATATATTCGTGTTATGTGCTATAAAATAGGCCTTTTCACACAGCGGCCTTATGAGCAAAACAAAGAATCTAATATGTGTCTCTGGCTCAGGGACACAAGCTCCATCAAATCCCTCGAGAGTGAGTCAGTCACTCCGCAGCCCCGGAACATTCCTCCATCAGCTGGTTCTATCTCAGCAGCTCCACTATCCTGACATACTTTTAAAAGACATTCATTTACTACTCATTTCACACCCTGTCCAGCACACAATACCTCAGGAACTGAACAAGACAATGCACTGGAAATTAAACATTCATCTTATATTTTAGTAGGAGATAGTAATAGATCTTCTGTCTAATGCAATCATGAATGTGTTTCTGTGTGTTTAGTAGGTAAGGTGTCTTGCATAACGCCTGAAATTTTACTACAAAATTTGACTAGAGCAAGCCCAGAGGCTGCGTAGATTCCCTTTCAGCAGCTGTACCACTGAAAACAATACTTTAACTCCCAACATAGATAGGTTATATTGTTCCATAGTATCCACAACAGGTCTTTCACCTATCAGTACTTCCTTAAAGGCAAGAACGTAATTGCAGCCAGCAGTAGCAACACAGTGTAAAGCTGCTCCTCCAGTCACATGACTCCACTTCTGAAAGCCTTGTGTTTGCTCACACAAAGTAGCCTCTCATGGAGAGATTCTTCCTGGCCAGGGATCAGGACTGAGCTTCACCTTTAGCTAAGAGAATCACTGTCAGGGCAAGATAGATTTTCAAGACTAAAGCTCATCAGTCAAATAACAAGTAACAAGCAGGCTCAGTAGGCTAGCAGTGTTTTTCCCTCATTCAACCACCATTTTGAGATTTTTTTTATTTGGTATGAATATTTCACCAAAATGCACTGTAGAGTGGTGTGATGCACTTCGAAGCTATAGCTATAGCTCGAGCTACTCGTTTTGAATCCCACTACCTGCTGCAATACACACATCGGCAGCAGTGTTCCATTAAAAAAAACCTGTTTGAGGATTTATTTAACGTCTACAAATACAAATACATTTATTTTAATTTTCAGATTTGAAAAAATATTTTTGTTTACACATCTCTTTTTAGATTAACACTGTGAAAAGGAGAAAAAAATCTGTAAAGATTCTAACATTTTACAATTTTAAAGATTACGTACAAAATCTTAAGTTTGTAACTATAAAGAAAAAACACTATCAATAAAACATTTAATTAATATTTCAGAAAAGTGTACTGTGTTATCATGATATTGATATTATATCGCCATATTGCCCAGCCTTAGTGTGAACACTACTGGCATCCATAGAATTGCACTGATATAGATCTATATGCACTCCTTACATTAACTCTTCTATGACATTCAATTGACAAACATAGCACAGGATAATGCATTTATAATTTTTCCACTGATCATAATCAGTAACCTTGATATTTTATATGTGACGCTTCAAAGATGCATTTTCTCCAAAAAATCTCATCTTAAAACTTTAGTGTAAAAAATTATAAAAATAAATACTTCTCATCTTTCAAAAAAAAATAAAAAAAATCCTCTTTTTATGATCGTGATGTTTATTATCTTTTGAAATGAAATGTCTCCTGTGTTTTATGCCATCTAACTCACTATCTATCTATCTATCTATCTATCTATCGACACCTTTTTAGACTGCATTTAAGGAAATAAGGAGGAAACAGGCCACATCTGGCCATTAAACTGCTTATCAGTCCATTGTCCAGTTACTTTTGAGCCTGTGAAAATGGTTAATGCAATATTTTTGTTAAACCCTTGAATTGAAACAGAAAGCCTACACTTCAATCACATCTTGATTGCTTCATTTCAAATCCACTGTGGTAGTGTACAGAGGTAAAATTATGAAATTGTGTCACTGTCCAAATATTTTTGGACCTGACTGTGTGTGTGTGAGTATATGGTTTTGGGAAAGTAGCAGTGCATGCAGTGAGTGTGTAAAAGAGACGAACGCCTTTCTGACACAGAAGACAACCAGGCAATTTTACTTTGGCAACTTGGTTCACTGCCAGCTGCAAAACTGCCCAGCTGAAGTTATTTTTAGTTCACCCACTTATTTGCAGCTGAGAATGGTGGTGGATGCACCATAATAAGCAGGTGGGTCATGAACACACCAAGAGAGAAAGAGGAAGATGATCTATTTCAAACTGTCGCAACACAATATTTTGTATGTTGTATCAGATCCGATAGTTTTCTATTGGATCAGTGCCATGCATTGCACATTACACACCTGCAACATCACTTGCCTGAACTGATTGATTATTCAAAAGTGCTGTGGTATAAAGTAGGTTAATCTACATGAGGGCTCCGCAATTCAATAATCACCTGGTTTAGAAGGTAGGCTGAGAAATCTCCCTGGACTGGAATAGGGAAAACCCTGACCCACACTATAATGTGTTTGCTTTATGTTTTCGAGTGTTCCACCTACACACAAGTCACAACAGTGCTCACTGGAATGTATACGAAGATTAATCATATGCATTAGAGATGTAATGCGTGGAGTGAATTCTCAACAGTCAAAACCTCCTTGAACCAGTGGCAGCCATAACTGGTAACTAAAATATACAGAGTGTGCGCTGGGCAGATAGCTCCAGATCAAAATGACAGACACGCACAAGACATCATGCAGTTTATGACCACATAGTAACAGTTAAAAAGAGCTCTCCATTAGCTTTCAAACAACGCCAGCCCCATGCCACTGTGGCCTACTGTGTCCGAGAAAGAGATAGTGGAGGTCATTTTAGCCGACTTTGGAGCTCTATCTCCAGTTAAAATAATGCCTCAGGCGCTGCTACGAAGCTCAATATGTATCAATCGATCATTTCCCCAAGGTCAGAGATTTTGTTTATTCAATCAAATTTTTAGGAGAAATCATAAATTTATTTATTTATTTTTAAGATAGTATATTTTGTTTACAAAATTAATCCTCTGTTTGTGGCAATTTTTTTATTATTTATTTAGTTTTATACAGACAAAATGCACACTGTTTTACATTGTTCATGATGCAGAAATAAAAAAGAGTCTTTTCAGTCATAATTTTCCTTCATTCAAATTTTGTTTAAAACATTCTGAAAATAGAACTGAGGCCATAAATCGAATCGTGAACAGAGTATATTATTACACCCCTACTTATTAAGCCTATTACGACAAATCAAACATCAAAAACTGACCCCACCTCCCAAAAATATATCATTTATGAAGATAGATAAAAGTCTAAGAGTAGGTATATGTAAGCAGTTTTAAGTCGGTTTTTAACGTACAAAAAAAATAAAAAAATTAAACTGACAACTGTGTTTGTTTAGAGTTTTCATCTTACACAATTTTTGTTTGTAAACTGTGCAGCCTGGCTGAAAAGGCCTTTAGTCATTAAGCTTCTGAGAATCTGAGAATTTGGGAATCATGGTTCAAAACTCATCCCAAACAAGAACTACATCTTGTTTTTTTTTTTTTTTGTCTTTTTTGTTTTTTACTTATTCCTGTAATGATAGGACGTGGCTCATTTAAAGTTCTGTTAACAATGTTACTTTCATCACAAAAAGACTTCTAATCAAGTCTAATGCTAATTTCATTTACAGGCAAATTTTGCACGCATACTGTAGTATGAGTTCCAGAAAGACAAACTGAGTGAAAATCTATACTACATTCTATGTTATCTTGAATCCACTGATTATTTTGAGAACTTTGATTAATGTTGTGCTAAGACAAATCAACGATCATAAGGATCATGACCTTTAACCCTGCAGTATCTAAGGGGGTGGGTTTTACACAACACTGACTACATGCACAAAAGCAGTTGTGTTTCCTCTCATGACTACAAGTGTTTCTTGACTGCTCCGTCTGCATAAATATCCTGAAGGAGCTGGGTGCAGGGCATCGCAAAGCTGCTAACACATCAGATACACATGCACATACTCACACTAGTGGGAATATGAAGGAGAAAATCCACAGAGAAATCGCACTCTGAGGAGAACATCCATACAGACAATACCTGGAGACTGTGAAGTTATGTATGAGGCACAAAGACTTGCACCACCATGCTGCCATTTTGGGAATATTAACATGAACAGGCCTATAGTCTAGTTTTCTATAGAGGATTAAAAGATTGTCACATGATTAATACATAGATTTAAAAATTTTTTGATTTTCAGATGCAGAAAGTAAATACACTGGTGTGTGACTCTGTTTTATATCAAAGGACCATAACAACTACTTTTTCAGTTTAAAAAAAAAAAAAAAAACACCAACAATTTTAGCAAGGGTGATTGGAGAAGTTGGTCATGTTCACATGCTTCCTGATTCTATTACCAAACTTTGTAATTTTCACACACAACTTCCAGTCAGCATCCTTCCAGTCAGCATTGGTCAGGGGTAGACTTTCTTGATTAACTACCTAATATGTTGAAGCCTGATGAGTGCTTTAGGCCACGTTTGGCGAAGCATGCAAGACAAGTGAAGCTAAAACTTCTTGCTCAGGGTCAGCAAGTCCACCTCGCACAGCAGTGCACTCGCCCACTCATGGCCTGGCCGCTCATTTAATCACAGCCTTAATTCATTCACCTTCATTTAATTTTCTGCTCAGAGAGGTGGCGCAATTAGTGTGAAGAGATGCCTGTACTGGGCGCCATGGCTTCAGGACACTGCAGGACATAAACAGAGTAGCTGGTAGCTGCAGTTATTAGTGTGTGTGTGTGTGTGTGTGTGTGTGTGTTTGTGCTGGGACAGCAGTTTGGACACCGCATCGGAGGGGTGTGGGCTGGGGAGTGTTCACTACTCTCCCTCATTAACACCCGCTTAAGCTCAATTCATCAAACCCTGATCGTGTCAGTGGCTCGGTGTGTCACCTCGCGCCAGAGCTTCTCATTAACACGCGCTCTGGGGTGACTAATTGCACCATGCTCCTTCCATCCATTTGGTGCACAAATGTGGCATTTAGTTTGCAAATCAAATCAACCGACAGCTACGGTATAGTCTTCATCAAGTCTGCAAAGCACTGTTAATTTTCTGCTTGTTATGTTTTCACAGCAGCACAATGCATAAAACGATGCACTGTTAAGAGTTTCAGTTAATGATTAGAAATAGACCCCGTGACCCCCAACTGTGCAGTTTCTGTGCCCACTGTAGCCTCAGATTCCTGTTCCTGGCTGCCAGGAGTGGAATCTGATGTGGTCTTCTGCTCTTGTAGTGCATCTGCCTCAAGATTTGACGAGTCCTGAGATGCTTTTCTGCTCATCACGGTTGTAAACAGTGGTTCTTTGAGTCACCGTAACCTTCCTGTCAGCTCAAAACAGTCTGGTCATCAAAAGGTGTTTCCACAAGCAGAACTGCCACTCACTGGATGTTTTTTTTTGTTCTTTTCACACCATTCTGTGTAAACTCTAGAGACTGTTTTGAGTAGGGCTGCAACTAACAATTATTTTGATAATCTAATGATTATTAGAACGATTATTCGACTAATCAGCGACTAATTTGATGATTAATCAGTAGGTTTTAATCGGTTATCCAACTTCTGCAATGGGTTAAAAGGTTGTGTTAAGCTTATTCTAACTAATTAATAAAATCAAAGAAATCCCTTCATCTTTTGAAAATGTCTTTTAATGAACTTAACGCCAACTGAATAGGCCAACCTCGTTCATGTTTTTCGTTCAACTGATTTTGTCCAACTCAAAATCACAAATGCAAACTCTCACTGTTGTTTTAACCTTTTTTGTATCTTTAAGTAGAATATAAAAATAAATTAAAAATAAATAAATCTCAGCCGCATTACAGACAAAAACAAAACATACAGGTTTGAATATAAAAAATGTATCTTAACTAAAAGCCAGCAGCATTAATGGGTTTCATTTGAAAAGAAAAAAGGATTCTGTTAATGTAAAACACAGCTTTTATTTTTGGATAAACTATACCTTTAGCGTTTACTTATTTATTAATTTTCACAAACTTCACGCTTGGAATTCCTCAGCATTACGATAAACACAAGACTAGACCAGAGCTAGGTCAAGCGTTTAGCCATGCTAACTTGCTGCTTCCAGTGCCTCTCATGTTTCCTCTTCAAATGTTCCAACATGCATGTTTTGCTCCCATGGAATGCCAGTTCCGTCTTGCAAGTGTTACACCAGACAGCATTTTTTGTTTTTAATTTCGTAAAACTTTCGCACACTGTGCTGTATCGACTCCGTTTGGACATTTTCTCTTAGCACTGTCTTCTTCTAGTGGAGTGCAACTGGGCAGGCTGCATTAGTCTTTAGACACAGCGCTCCAATGGTCAAACCACGTTATTGCCGGACCTTACATTAGGATCTATGAGATCAAACGACTATTCGACAACAAAAATATTTGTCGACAATTTTTTATTGTCGACATTGTCGATAATGTTGTCTAATCGTTTCAGCCCTAGGTTTGAGTGAAAATCCCAGGAGATCAGCAGTTTCTGAAATACTCAATCCAGACTGTGTGGCACCAACAATCATGCCATGATCAAATTCACTGAGATCACATTTTCCCCCATTCTGTTGTTTGATGTAAACATTAACTGATGCTCTTGATGTGCAGATGCATGGTTTTATGCATTGCTCTGCTGTCACATGATTTGCTGATTGGATAATTGGATGAATGTGCAGGTGTACAGTGTATACTTCATGGCCTGAACAACACGTCATGCAAAACTGCATAACAAAGTCCCAACCTATGGCTGCTGGGTCATGACCCGTGCGTGTCCATGTGATGACCTCTATCACCTGTTGATCTGTGGCTTTTGTGGTGACACCAACCTCTCCAGTTACACCCCCCAAATCAATACAAAGAGAAAAAAGTGCTGAGATAAGCTTAAGAGTACACGGACTCTGAAACACAATATTGTACCGTCCCACAGTGCCCTCAAATCCCCTGCCTACTCGAGTATCTTAACAAAGTTTGACCTTTTTAAACAGGTTAGAAGTCAGCTTTTTATACTTTGTCGTATTGCTAAAAGGAATGAATTGCTGAAATCAAAACAGACCTTTTGTGCCTTGTTAGATGCTTCATGTCCCTGGTCATACAATAATCTAAAAAACAAAACACTTGTTTTTGTGATATTCCACCCAAACAAAATGACTTCCTAATATGGTTTTACTTTTAGCGTGCACAGAGGACAGACGGTTTCTGTATCACGAACACGTAGGTATGTAAAACCACTGTCAAAACTCTCCTGCTAGCACCACATGCACTCAGCTCACAGTTAACTCTTTCATGCATAGTGTCCATACTTAGGGACAGTCAATTTATGGCTCTTTTTTGTGTTTTGGAAAAATATAAAATGTAAATCTCCTCCAAATAACTTGAGAGCATTACTGTAAATTAACATAAACTTCTGTAGCTCGCTAGACTACTTGTCATTCTCAATCTTTACTAACTTTTTACATTTAAAAAAAAGTAAAAATGTTTTTGTATCAGACTTTTTTTGGAAGATATTTTTTGGGGAGGTTTCTTTTTAGCTACTTGCATCATGCAAAAGTTCAAAACTGTGTAAATTTTGTATGTTCATAAATGATATTTTCTGAAATTTTTACATAATTTTAAACCTGAAAAGTTTTGAACATTGGACAGTCAATTTAAAAAAAAAATCAAGCTTTTTTTTTTTTAATACTCATGGACAATCCATTTACTGTTTAATATAAGTAATATTTAGACAGAATCACAATTCATACCTCATGCAATTTTAACTTTAAAAAAAGAAGAAAATATAAAAAGAATCTGGATATGTGTATAAATACTGTATACATGAAAAGGTTTAAACAAAATGAGAGAAAATAAAGATGCTAACCAGACTTGAATAATATTTGAAATGCAACGACAGAACACCACATTTATAGACAAAACTTTGCCCAATGACTTATCGTGGACACAAACACGATCCACTACATTAGAAACCTTTATTAGTAGAGGATAATCATGAACTTGTTCATTTCTCTTAGTCTGTATTAATGCACTTAACTAGCTAACTAGTCTACTGTAAATACATTAGCTACCACTTTTCAGCCTTATCAATTACGTTTCAGGGCACCAAAACATGAAACTGGGCAGCACATTGTAGTTTTTACAGCTAATGAATTTATGATTTGTCCATCCCTGCATATGCGTAACATATAGTATTACTATTACGTGTTTTTATGTGTTATGATTTCCATTTCATCTTTAAAGTAAGCATTCAGGTAGGCCGAGCTTGTCCTAGATTTGTACAGAACTCATACTTCCCCTCCAGCTCTTTCTCAGTGTGGTGCCTACGAACAAAAATACCCCTCGCCTGATTTCTAACAGGAGTGTGATTTGGATGCAAAACAGCAAAGAGCAGACTCTTTAAATTTATCTGCGTGACTGAGAAGCACATGAGGCCGTGCCATGACTAGTCAGTGAACCCTTCCTCCTCTGCACTGACCTCGCGGCACATTATTCATCTCCCACCATGTGGATGCTGCTGACAGCTTCAGTACAAAATCTATATCTCCCTTCAATCCGGCAGGGGCGGAGAAATAGAGCAGGTCAAGGGAGAAAAAAAAACAGCCGTCACTATTTGGTGCTACATGCACAGACTTGGTAAACACTTTTTTAGTTTGGCTTGAAGTCAAAGTCTCACCAGTAATCAGACGGAAGGGCAGGCATTTGACGTGCAGCGTGTCTGCCCCTCCCTGCCAGTTTGGCATTTAGACCACATGAGTGAGAAGCAAATAACGGCGTGCCAGCCACAGCCTGCAGTAATCAATGGCAGGCTGAGGTGAGGTCATGGTGGCAAGCCACGTGAGTTGGATCTTCTGTTTCTGCTGCTCTAGCTGGCTTTTAAAGGCTAATGAGGATAACAATGAATGAAAGCTAACAGGCACAGTTAACATTTACATAATACTTAATGACTCACTAAATGTTGCTAATAACAAAATGGAGCTGTTGAGGCTAGTTATCATTTACACATTAGCACTAACATGGGGTGTCTCAGTCGGGCTTTTTTTTAATGAATCAAATCATTTAAGATCTTTTTTGTCGATTTTTGTTGATATTACAGATGCATAATGAAAATTTCAAGTACATTAAAGGTGCAGTTTGTAACACTTGAGTTCATTCCTAATCCTATATTAATCAATTAAGTACTTTAAAATCATCTTTTAGAGTCATTCACAATATTGCCATGCACTGAATTTTCCTTGTTTCTTCATTTAAAGCGTTTGTCTTCATTTAAAGTGTTTTCTGGCCCTGACAGTAGCTCTTCTACTTGCCAGAACAGAGCGGCTCAGTTCTACCAGCTTTCCTAAAAAGGGAACTACAAAAAGGGATGGTCATGTGAAGGCTTGTCACTGTGAATTTACAGACTGCTCTTTTAACATTAGAAAATGAATTCATCTTCAGTAAGCACTTTATCCTGGTCAGGGTGGAAAAGGAGTCTAATTCTGCATTCAACTTAAGGTCAGAACGCCTACCTCCGACTACGAAAAACCAAAGAAATCGCCCCTCAACTTAGAAAGCCTACTCAGGAACTCGGGACAGTCTCCTCAATCCTGAGTTCAGCAAGTGACTCTCAAATCAACATGGCTGCTCACACCATCAACAGTAAACAAAGTAGCGCTTCTTAGGTTTAAATGATTTACGCTGTATATACAAGTCTTTCTTTTAGATCAATCAACATAAGGACATGTTCGCTTGTAAAACACTGACTATACAGCAAAAATGTCTCCCCACTTCTGCGGTAAGTCGACTGCAGAATTAATACTGAAATTGTACACATCGGTACTCAGACGTAACTAAAGACTTGTCCGCAATTCAGATGGAGGCGTGTCTCGGTTATGCGTGATTATTTTTTTCGGGGAGACATCCTAATTCAAAACATTGCTTATCTTCAGAATTTTCTATGTATAGAATTTTGAGCTACACTTCCTTAAAGTGAGCTGTAATCACAGCAGATGACTGGTCAGTTTATTAATTTGACAAATCAGAATAGCAAATTAAAAGCATGGCCAAGTGGCCTACAACCTGCACACACATTAGGATTCCATGACCTTTATTTAATGGCCACATTAAATTGGGTTCAAATGATAGCTAATATCAATCGATTAAAGTATGCTCTGAGCATGCAGGTAGGATTGGTACATTCCTATTATCTACATAAAAATTTCCCACATAAATGTGACTGAACAGGTTGCTACGCTAACATCCTGGTATCAGGTTAGACCAGCTTCTAAGGCTGGGTTTTACTTGCTTTTAAGATATCAATATACTCCAGTATAGTCAGTATAATTCCGTGTGCAAGAAATTTCCCAGTTTGCCCAAAGCTTGCAACTATTGCAAAAGATCATAAGTGAGAAACTTTAATTCTGAGTGTCAAGAAACCTAGATTCCTCTTGTTACATTCTAAAGTGTCGTCAGCTTTACACAACACTAACCACACAATTTCCTACTGCTAAGAACTTGATACATGTGCGCTTGCCGTGTCTGCAGCTACTGAATGGTTGCGTCATGCGGAGAATGCATTAACAGACTGGAACGTGGAGCCATAAGTCATAAATCTTTTAATGAGTGAAATCAAAAGCATGATTATATATTCAATATACATAGCATTGCCGTAATAATTTCCTCCAACATGCACAAAATACCTAAGACTGTCTGGCTCGCTGGTCATTGCTGTGTTATGTGTCTCTTATGAAAATGCACTCTTGCTTATGGGGAGTAACTGTCTCTAATACCTCTAATGTCTTTCTGTGCCATTTTACATGAAGGGAAAAAGCAGTGCACCTCATTCATTTCTACTCTAAACAGAGTCTGCAATTAAACTGCCTCCGAACCTGCCGTGCCTTAAATACCTAATGGTGCATATCTATTTTTTTAAAGCACCACTTCAACTTCTTAGCTGTTCATCAAAGAAGGTTGAAATTCTGCTGCACTAGTTCCTTGGTGGGTTTTCACATTTGGCATATGTTCAGATTTGTACCCAGGATCGATTCTGGACTACTTTGGTGATACAGATTCATTT
This sequence comes from Pangasianodon gigas, assembly GCA_022758105.1. NCBI lineage: Eukaryota > Metazoa > Chordata > Actinopteri > Siluriformes > Pangasiidae > Pangasianodon > Pangasianodon gigas. The sequence continues at coordinate 5,562,818 of CM040475.1, forward strand.
TGATCCTTTGTTTTGATTAAAGACTGTAGCTTGACTGTACAATTATATACATTACATATCTGGCATGTCTTCCTGCAGGAACACCTGATGTGGCATGCAGGGTGTCACTAGACATGCATTTTGTACAAAGCTTTGAGTGTGAGCAATCCCACCATGAAGGTAACCTTGCACCAGTCCTATTAAAATGTGCCTTTACAACGTTGCTAATAGGGAATGATGAGAAAATGGGAGCCGTCACACTGCTAGCCTACATGCAAAATTCTGTGACTTGATGTTATATGCATAGCAAATTAGGTGGAAATTCCTCTGAAACAGGAAGTAGTGTGACAATTTGAATAGCTTTAGAGTTAAGTTAAACTGTATATCAGATCACGGTTTTGAGTAGGATCATAGAACAATTTCTGTACAAAACTAGGGTGAAGCAAATATAAACAAATAACATCCTGAGTACTATTTTTTTATATGTACTCCAAATGACCAAATGTGCATCAGCAACACTAAAACACTTTTACGACCCATTGCTACGCAGTGCACCAACCATCAGACTTCATACATGGTCACATGACTGATTTGCCTATTCCAACACACCCAGTGATCTGTAAACAAGAGACACTAGCTCAGAGGTTAAGCTTGTGTGCTACTGGCCAAAAGGTTGTGATCTCAAATCCCAGCAATGCTATAAGAGGGTCCTTGAGAAGGCCCTAAACTCAAGTCAGCTCACCAGCTATTTACCAAAACCTTCATGGGTTTGAATTTGGGTTGCTAGAAAACAAATGAAGCTCAAATCTTTGTGCTTGAGTATGACACCCCTGCCCTAAATTGTCAACTTCCCTAGCAGTGACTCAGCTTTCTTTCAAACTGGGATTACAATAAAACAACCACCTCCTTGGAAGTAGATAAAAAAAAAAAAATAGCAGAAGCAGAATCCTTATGCATACCAGGAAGCTCTCTATGATTGATTCCGACATGTAGGCCTTGTTGGAGAGGGAAGTCTACTGGCATGACGCCTATTAACAATCAATATGGAAACTCTGTAGGCATTTTAAAAGCACATGCTATCGAATGACAGGCAGGAGAGGAGGAACACCTCTACAGAATTTTTTTGTCCAGGATGGCTGGAAACAAGCCCTAATAATAGCAGTGTTATTACTAGAAAACATGTTTTAAAAGCGATTAAGGAAGAGTTTGGAGCCGTTCGTTGCCAGGCAAATGAGGACAACATGAAACGCCCTGTACCCTGAGCTTAAGGTAATAAGTAATTTTTTTTTCTGCCCATTAGCATGCAAGGACAATGAGCCAGGCATGTAGGCTGGTAATGTTAGTTTAACATGAGCAAGTCAGTATTTTAAATGATTGCTTGCCAAACACAAACATTTGTACCTGGTCCATGGGTTTCACTGTTTAGATGAGCATCATAGTAGCAGTCACAATCTGAGTTTTGTTAATTTCCCCTCATTTTGTCCCTATTGTGGTCTTGGCCAATTCTCACCCACCAGCCAGGTCTCCCCATTATACGAGAGCTACCAGTCAGGGCTAACAGGCTTGCTCCAAGACACACACAAAGCCAGCCAACCGCATCCTTCCTCAAGGGCAGTGTTACACACCTGGAGGAAAGTGCTATCTACCCTCTTCCACATACATGAGCTCACAGACCCCCGCGATTGGCTAGTGCTGTTGTGATTGACAAAAGAGAGAGAGAAAGAGAGAGTATGCAGTCCCTCCCACGCAGAGAGCATGGCCAATTTTGCTCTCTTGGGTCATAGATGGCTGCTGCATTGCCAGAACTCACAAACTCTGGACAACTGAACTGTTCTGTTCTGTTGTAGTGGTGCAAAATCACCCACAAGTGAGCATGTCACAGTCTCAATCTCAACTCTGAAGAACTCTTTAAGATGTCAGCAAAATAGGCCCGGAAATCATAGTGTAAACAGGGCAGAATCGCACAGACACACACACACACAGACACCCATTACGGAGAATTTAGAGATGCCAATCAGCCTACATCGCATGTCTTTGGGCTGGGGGAGGAACCCTGGGTACTCAGAGGAAACCACCAAAACACGGGGAGAACATGCAAGCTCCGCGTACACAGGGTGAAGGCGGCAATCAAACCCCCAACCCTGGAGGTGCGAGGCAACAGTGCTAACCACTAAGCCACTGTACCCCCAAGTTACTTTATCTAGATAATTTCCTGACCAACGGTTTGTTGTTAAGACCATTAAAAGCTTAATATTTTGCCATTTTGGGCTTGGCCCAATTTTTTTGTCCAGGAGTGTGTACGCACACACACACACACACACACACACACAGCTACATATAGTTCTGTAAATTCTTTGTGCAACAGGAGTAGTGTTAAGTGAATCTGCATTTGAACATTATTCTTATATCTAATATAACAATACCACTATATTGTGTTTTCTATGGAAACCTGCTGTTTAATAGACTTCATTTCATCACATTTGATGTTATAGGAGAAGTGAACGTGTATGTGAATCGTTTAATGCTTAAGTCAAAGCAAAAAGTTTTCCCCTGACAGTGTCAATCCTTCATGACACCCCTGTCCACGTTTTTAGATATAAATATTAGCCATAATTTAAAAAAAACCTCTGTAAACTGTTAAAAAAAACACGGCCACGCTGGCTTGTCAGTACACAGCCCACACTGAGTGAAGGGAAATGCTAACTCGCTAAGTCTGTTTGAAAACAAGCCAACGACTTCCCGCTTGTTCCAGTTCAAAACAATATTTTAGCACAACTTTTTTTTTTTTTAAAGAAACTTTAAATAAAAAGAAGTGAGTTTTGGGAGCGTTGTCAGACCTGTGCTGTGAGTCTGGGCGCTGTTGGAGATGTGAGACAGCTCGGAGTAGTCTGTGAAGTGAACCTCCCGCACTGTGGCGGGCCACATTCGGTTAGAAATCGCGTCTCTGACAGCTCGCGCACCCGAACCCGTCCACGAGAGAATGTAGTCCATGCTCGCGCCGTTCACGCGCACATCAACGAACGCTAATGGAGCGTGACAACGGGTGAAATCGTGCCGCGTGCACGCATTAATTCAGAGAAATACCAGCACACACTCACGTACACACACACACACGCGCGCGTACACAGAAACAGGAACTGAAACGGACATTAACAACTGCGAAACTCCCCACCCGAGCGCGCGCCGTGCTTCAGTTTGGAAATATCCTACTACTGTATTCAGCAGTACTTTCTGTTCACTACACTCAAAGCATTTCTATCTCTAACTTTTCCTAGCCTCTTAAAAGGCTTCTAACAACCAGAGAGCTATAATGGTTCTAGATTTGACCTATTTTTAAGACTGTACATATTAATGGTCCTCCTTTATCATTGTCCTATATCATGCAATTCACTTAAAAAGAGCCATTTTAGCACATCACTATTAAACACAACATGCACAACATGGATGCAAACGAGCCACCACATGCAGTGGTGCCAGTCTTTTCAGGGGAAAGTAGCTAATGTACGCTCAAATAGGTCACCCAGTGACGTCACACACTAATTTACATATTCACTGGATCATCCTGGGGGAGGGGGAGGGGCATGGTGGCTTAGTGGTTAGCCATGGTGGCTTTCCATGTTCTCCCTGTGCTTCGGGGTTTCCTCCGGGTATCCCGGTTTCCTCCCCCAGCCCAAAGACATGCATTGGAAGCTGATTGGCATTTCCAAATGGTCCGTAATGTGTGTCCGTAATATCACGAGTGCAGGCTAAAAGAATCAGTGGTACCAAGTAGTTGTGACATGAAGGAAATAGTTTTAGAACGAATACCTCGTGTTTATTACTTGTAAATATAGCCAAAAGAGGGTTTGCGTAGGTGGGACAAGCAATGGTGGTTAGTGATTGGTCTTTAGGAACAATGGTGGTTAGTGATTGGTTGTTGGGAACCATGGTGGTCAGTGATTGGTCTTTAGACACAATGGTGGTTAGTGATTAGTTGATGGGAACCATGGTGATCAGTGATTGGTCATTCGTTCACTCATTTTCACTTTTATATTACTGTCTTACCCTCAGGGCAAAATAAGATGAACATAATCTCTAATATCCCATCGAGCATATAAAGGCAAGTTTTGAAATTTAGTCATCTAATATCACTCTTTTAGTATCACTTTTAGTAAGACTTCAAAATGGGTTGAACAGAACAGAAGGGTTAAACAGTTTGTCAAAAGAGTACATTATAATAACTGACTATTATTAGCATACTATGCTAATAGTTCTAGTGCAATACTATGGTTTGGCATGCAGCCAGTTTGCTACGGTGCAAATGCATGCCTGCTAAATATGTAGAGCAAACCAATCAGTTTCAATTCTTGTTTTTCTTGTTCTCTTTATTCGTTGCACAAACGAAAATATTAATGCCAAGAGTATTTAAATTTATTTATTTAGTCTACTTAATAAACTCCGTAGTAATGTATACTGTAAGAGCCCTTCCAGTAGAAGATAGGAGTATTTTGTTGATATTGGTTGTTGCTGTGAGTTGGTGATTTTTGGCTGTGTTATATATGCATTTCCCACATAGAACATTATATGTATAGGTTGATTGCCTTAAGCAGTTATTCCCCTCTGATTGGGTAACACTTTAATAAGCACCATAAGTTTCACTTCCGTTTTGTTAGTTGATGAAGCTATTGAGCCGAGGGAGCACACTAGTCATTGATTGTGTCTTTATTATGTATTGTACAGTTTCCAGTCCCTTCAATAAATAGTAAAAATAAAAACTTGGTTTCAAGAGTCTCATTAAGTCATGCGTCAACTATATGCTAGGATTCAATAGCATAAGTGGGCATTTTGAATGATTAGAAGGAGCCACACTTACATATATATTACACATTAATGATACCACAGAGCTGTTGAATTCTCGAATCTGATAGGTGAGAAGGTGTTGATTAATTCTGAAGCAGCTCAAGGCACATCACAGGTTTACATTAAGGCACTTATATAATGTTTCTATAGTAACAGGGCATCCACAGGGACTTGTATGGTGGATGCTTCACATAATATAAGACTGAATTAAACACATTATTTAACTAAGAAACTTGTATAACTGTTGATATAGTGAAGTTGTTTGGAAGTTTATGGAAGGAGTCTCCAGTGTCAGCGCTTTGTAACGAGCCGTAAGTTTTCCGTCCAACTTCAGCACAATGAACTTTGCCCTTTCAAGTTCCTCAGTAACATGACAAGATGTGTTTGTCTTGTTAACCTGATGCAAGATAAAAAATAAAGGCTGGTGAGGGAACGCCTAATCCATTCTCAGCATTCTAGAAGCTAGAAAGCAGGTTTGTGCAGAAGAGGCAAGAAAATTAGGCTGCCTACAGCGTGATTTCATGAATAATTCAATAAATAAAAACCGAACTGTAATTATCCTGTAATAAACATTACTGCAAAAGCTGTGTAACAATCTCTAGTGTAGCTCCCATCCTGAAAGACTTTAGCATCACGTTGTTTAACACATTTTATTCCACTCTACAAGAGCTTCACCATTAGCAGGCATGGCAGTGCAGTGGAAATGTGCAGCTCTCACTGTGGCACAAATGAGGCATGTGCTGTCTAGTCTATGACAGGAAAACTTAATAAGGGTGGGAAATTCCATTTGCTCTGTAAATCTGTAATTGCTGATTTAAAAAAGTTTTCCATGACAAGTCAATGGAGGAAAAAAAAAAGGCTCCAGGTAAGAAATTTACATTCTGGTGTCAACATCCAGTCACTGCTTCCTTGCTAAATATAGAAACAAAACAATTCTACTTACACACACACAAACACACACACACACACACACACACACACACAGTCTCTCTCTCTCTCTCTCTCTCTCTCTCTCTCTCTCTCTGAGGAGTGTATAAAATCATGCCAACACCATTCAGGAGTGCAATAACATTTCAGCCCACATACAGTTTAGGGACTTTGTAATCTCATCCATTCCATTCCTCTACTGATACCTCTTATCTGTTAATATGTAAGCAATTGCTGATTACTTTTTTTTCTGTATTTATTAAATTAGAATTGCATCCCAATAGGTAACAACTAGAAGTGCTTCTTGTGCTGAATTTAAACAGGTCCAGTAATCCAAAGACACAGGCGTCTAGCCCTCTGCTGGGGGATTCGAGTATTACAGCTACACCTCATGGACTAATCCACTCTCTCAGAAGACGTCCCAAATGCCAAGTGTGGTCACAAGGCAGGCACAGACTTGTAGCTGGCAGACCTAAAAAGAAATAAGCCTTGCTTTCACAATCGCCACCTCAACTCAGACCTAAAATCCCATCTCCGAGACTGATGCACTTCCTGCAGGTTTCATGTGGATTCAAGTCATTGTAGTCCATAAGTATTTTGATCAAATCCATCGGGTATTAGGAACTAATAAAAGCAAAGGAACAAATCAGATATTCTGCAAATGCAACACTGCAAATGCAAAAGCTGGTGCTGGCATCTACTTCTGGTTCATTCACTGCAAAGAGAGTATTGTGCAGGTCTGGCTATGAAAGTTGTTAGCACTAGAAATAGGTCAAGACAACTGGACTTCATCAGACTGTAAATTTAATGCAAACATGACGCCAAGTACCTCTAACTAAAGCTCAGTTATTACTGTGGAAACACCGACAGAAGTGTACAATGGGACAACAGGGAGAATAGAAAGCTGAGATTTGGAAGCAAAGCATCACTGGTCGTTTAGAAGCTCTCGAGGATCTGTCTTCATTGTGACCCTGCAATTCAGTCTTGCACACACCAGCCCCACTGGGAAGAAGCTGTGAGCAATAAATAGGTTTTAAAAGGCCATAGAGGCTGTGCACAGGCCTTGTTGTGCTATAACATACTGTATATCTGCACAAAAAAAAGCTGTCAGTGCGATCATCACGCCATATGTTACACACCGGGCTCAGGGAACTATTGTATAATATGGAAGAGAAAGAAAAGGTAAAAAGAGAGAAGGGCAAATGTTCACCTCTTATACAGACTCAAGGATACATAGGTATGCATTAAAAAGTTGTTGCTTAGAGGGGCCCTGGCTGTAATTAAGCCACAGTATAATTTGAGCATCCCACGTTAGATGTAACTATAAGTGGATAAAAGTATGGTGTGTCATTTTTTAAAAATAAAAAAATTGTAGTTGTTGGCTCCCAGCTAGCACGATAGTTCAAATCCCGATTATGCCACAGCCATCTGTCACACTCTCTCCTGCCAATCACAGTGACACCAGCCAATCACAGGCATCTGTGAACTCATGTATGCGGAAGAAGGTGGATAGCGCTTTTTTCTTCATGAGTGTTACACTGTGCTGTGACCCAGCATGAGAAGCAGTTTGAAAAGATGAGGTTGGTTGGATTCACGTGTCTCGGAGTAAGCATGTGTCAGCCTTCACCCTCCCCGGCTGGTAGCTGTCGTATGATAGGAGAGAGTTGGCTGGTGGGTGGGAATTGGCCAAGACCAAATTAGGGGAGAAAATGAGGGGGAACTCTGCAATCATCTGCAAATTGCAACATTTGTGCCGTTATAGAAAATGAATCAACTTTGTAGTGGGAATAGGAACAGGAACACTTCACACTGCTTTGCACCTTACTCCGTTGATTATTTTCCTATAACAGCAAGCCGAACTCAGGAAACGATTCTCTTTTTTGGATGAATAAAGGTAAAAACAGAGAAGGGCAAACGTCGCCCTCTTAAGCCCACTCACTCAGACTCTAGGATACATAGGCACACATTAAAAAAGTCACTGATTAGTGGGCCTCGGCAGACCCGGCTGTAATTAAGCCAGAGTTTAATTTGAACGGCCATGTGAAAAAACCTCTTTGCTCATTTCACAGACGCAAAATGAAATGAGTCTTATTAAGCAGAGAGATTAAAGCAGGGGATTCTCCTCCTACTCAGACAACCATTTAGTGGTTTCTCCAATACATCAAATCAATCCGTTCTTCTTCTCTCATTCACGTTTGAGAATAATAGCAATAGTTTGAAATGAAGTTCTGCTGAGTAAAATGGATGGACATTGTCATCATGGTTGCATTAATTATTGTATATGAGCTGTGTAAGAGCTAGTCAAGTGCATTGAAGTTTGCATTGTATAAACAGGCGGTTTGATATGGAACTATGGAATATTATGTCAGGGATTATTAAAAGCGCAATTCCAGCCCTGCCATGCAGCCATAAGAATTTAATCACTGGAACATACAGTATAGTACCGTCATTAAGTAAAGTGGTAGCAATCAACTACAGTCATCAACTACTGAGCTACCATGTCTTTAATGGAAGGTTTAAATGGAAATGTAATTGAATTCTATGCCCTAAAGGGTATGCGAGTTTTGTTGGATAAGACTTAAGGATAAGCTTCTAGTCTCATTTATGCAACCAGAAAATGTTCCGACCAGAAATGATTATTACAAAACCACAAATACACATCTTTCAAGTAACATCACAATAAACACCATACAACCACCGTTATAAGCCGAGACACCCCAAACAGCCAACATCTGCATGTCAGCCTGAGCTTTTTGCAGTTTGCAGGGCCAATTAGTCAGACAGAAATGGGGCCAAAACTCACTTGGCCCTGTGCAGATGCAACTAATAGCAGAAGCAGTCATGCACTTCTGCTCTAATGAATAAGCACTAAATACAAGAGGATTCACACACACAGCCTGCTTATCGGGCTCAAGGCTAATGCAACACCAGGGAATGAAAAAAGCCAAGTCTGTTTATTCAATTTTTTTATTCAATTACAGCAGTGGAATGCTGTGTAATTTATTCAGGTGACGAATATTGTAAATCTTACAGTAGGGGCTTTTACGAAGCACCTGAATCCATGGATGGATGTTTTTCAGACCTTGGGCTTAAGAACTACTCAGAAATTGCAGAAAAGTTATGCGCCCGAGTTACACACTTTCAATAAAACAGAGGCATATCTCAGTTACGTATTGTTTTATTAATTCACCAAAACAAACTAGAGAATTAAAGGAGTGATAGAATATCTGCACAAACATGACCTTGATTAAGCTGTGAGAAGAAGTGCCAGTGCGCAGAACTAAAAAATAAAATGCAAAATAACAGTGTGCTGGATCAAGTGCTATTTTATAAGGATTGAAGCCAAACTGTTAAATGAAACCATACTTGCAGTGATTAATGTGATAATTACAGCTGGTCTATTTATGCAGCAATATATTGGTAATAAACATCTAACAGGAGTTTAGTATATTTCAATGCCTGCCATTTTTTCATTATTGCTATATAGTACATGTAGTGCCTTTTTTCCAGTTTTAAACTGTCTCTTTCTTTTTAATTTTTTTTGTGCTTAAAGGTGGTGGTCTAAACACTATCAAAACACCTTGTCTCATACACTTCTATTCAAGAGGAATCTGGCAACCTCTGAGGTGTCAACTACAAGCAGGTGATTTGCATAACCTGAACGGCGCACCGAAAAAATCCATTTGAGCATGTGCGTAACCTGAGACTGAACACGAGCAACTTTCTCTTTGTAAATATTTGGACTTAAATCTGAATAGAGCCCTATATGAGCAGTCAAGGAACTGTAACTGAGAGTAGAGTTACTGATTTCTGAAAGCACTAGGATGAAAAAAGGAACAGCGTCGGTGTTACTGAGCGCTCATGCTGTCAGTGTTTCAGGTGTAAACTGAGCAGTCATATAATAGCCCAGATCAGGCTGCCTCATTGGGAAAGTACCGCTTTCACTCCCTGAGTGTTGACAGTGGCGTCTAATGCGTGATTATGTTGTCCAAAACACCATCGTGATGCATGAATATTCACGAAGAGAAAGCAAGGAAGGCTTCTGAAATGATTGCTGGAAGAGGAGTGTGAAAGCATATACCACAAAATAACATGTTTACTTGTCTTGTTCAAGTCAACATGGACAGAGCTGTTTTAATTAAATACCTTACAGGTTGGAAGCCATCTTACTTGGAAACGTGGTGGACAAAATGGTGGACACAAGGTTTTTCAGCTGACTGAAAAAAATACCTTTGCAAATTTTAGTTGAAAAGTCCTGCTGTATAGGGTAGGTCTCCATCAAGTTCTCCATCCACAGGGAAAAAGGTGTTTTTACCAACATGCCATTTGTTTTTTCTGTCCAGCTGACCCTGGTGGATGTTAATCTAGCAGATCACGGGCTGCAATTACCCACAACCCCCTGCTAGAATGAGGTTGAGGAAGGGCCGTCATGGATGGTCGACTGCATGAGCTATCATTTATGTTGTAGGAGGAATGGAAGCTTTAGCAGTTTGAAAATTCTACCTTTATCTGTAAAATCAGTCTTATCACATTTCACCACACAACTTCTTATCTTATCCACCTTATCACCATCCAAACTAAAGCATATGGTTTGGCCAGGATGTAGGATTTCATCAATGCACTGGATATTCAGATGGTTGACAAATACAGATAATGAGAGGGAGAAACAAAAAGACAGGTTTATAATGAATAGATGAACAGAGAGACAGAGCAGGGGGAGAAAGCATCTTCCCTGCACAATGGAAGATAATCGTGTCAGAGACACACAGCTATTTTTAGCAGATAAGCCCCCTTCGTCATGCCAAATTCGTTCACTTCTGCATCAGAATCCCTTCTTCCATCTCTCTTTTCGCAGGGCTCGGTTTGTTTATGCCGTAGCCATGCCTGCTTTCAGAGCACATGCTGGGAGATTGGCCTCGGCTGCTACATTGGGGTTTAGAGCCGAGAACTGACCGATCATTCTGTGCATCATATCCCTCCAAATTCTACAAGTTTGCTCAAGGTTACAGAGCTCCAGCTACATGTCTAGTTAGCATGAGCGCTGATGCATGCTTAAAATTATTACAAGCAAATAAAGGTAACCTAGCAAGCAACTTATTCAGCTTGTGGTTTCAAAGTTCTGAAACACCATCAGGTTACACAAGACTCGCTTCAAAGAAGACGTCTGCTTCTTTTGCCCTGCAAAATGTTTCTGACCTTTCTGAGAAGGCTATTAGCAAACTGATGAATTTTGTGGGTCTGCTTTATGGATATTAATAACTAGTAGGTGGACATTGTCAGGGAAAACGGACTGTGAGTTGGAGAGGCAGAAGACACCCTACAGCAGTTAAAACAATGTAACGGAATGATTTTTAGAGTAAAAATGTTTCAGTGGGAAATAGCATACAAATGCCTGAGGTTAACAGGATCTAAGACTTAGAAGAATAGAAATATAGAAATGCTTGATATGCTTTCTGACACTCGTGATGTCAGGTGTGTGAACAATGTGAATTAAAATTAGAGATGATATGATAGACTCAAATCATCTTTGTTTCACATTTCTGTAGACCAGTCATTATTTAACGCTCATTTGCTCTCAGGCCACAATGATTTATTTCTAAATTATATCTGTGAATTAAAGAAATTGAGCTAAGTGTGTAAACATAAAAAAAAAAAAAAGCAAGCTGTTCTACTTTTAGTAATAATGTAAAATAGGACAGAATATAAGCAGTGCTATTCTGTGCTATATCATCGTCCTGAATTCCTTCATCGACACCAGCAGCAGAAAATTCACCAGACACCGATCCTCTTAAACAGGAAACTCTGCCTCGTTGCTTCCCGGGAGGTCGTCTCCCAGCCGGCTTCATTCATCGCTGTCTATTCAGTAACGGCTGCTCCAGGCTCGGTGCAACTCAGAGGCCATTAGAGCTGTCAGTCTGCCGTGGCCTGCGGGGCCGCATTGACCACCTTAACCTCCAAATACTGCACAGGATGGTGAGTCCATCACTGCACTGGCCACTTCTGTGCTTTCTGATGGAGAGGTAGAATAAAAACCGCATCTGCTCGTCTTTGAGATTTTTATCACAAGGTCAGTCCCTTAACTTACTACCACTAGACATTTCAAATGAGCTAGCAATACAGTATGTGAACGTAACACCTCGGCTTTGCACAAGGACTCAAAGAGGGCGGTGTGGGAGGAGGAGCTTACAGGTGATAGAAGAAATAAAAACATCCCATGCTTTGTCATCTTTCATCTCCCAAAGTGTGTGTCAAGGATTAATTGCTTTCTCTTTTCTGCCAGACACGGTCATACATTTGGTCATTATGTTAAGCTGCGGCGCGTGAATCCTAATGGCTGAACGGCTGTCTCCTTTCATTCTGCTCCTGATTAAGATAAAGGAAAATTGACAACAGCTTCAGGATTCATGGAGGCAGGTGGATGAGGTGCGCGAGTGACATTTGCCACCATTTAATCAAGAAAATGGGGGCTGGATTAAGAGCGCCGCTGGGGCGTAACGCAAAGCGTGTACCTTCAAATCAGTTTGGCTGAATGAGTTGAGACACAAGACCAAACACAAGAGTGTTAAAAAAAAAAATGCAGATTTACAGTTGACACACTGCTGTATTTATTCAAAAGTCTTCTATTTATAGTGCAAACAATCAGTTGACTAAAACTGGATTCAGTTTCACTCAGGTCAGGCGTGTACTTCCTTCTAGCATGCTGCTTCTCAGTCAAAAATAACTTCTGGACTTCAGACATTAAGCAGCTAGAGGACAAAATAATGATCACAATGAAATTTAGTTGTAATAAATACACAAAGGCACATGATTTAGGGGCACATATCATATGCTTTCTAGCTATATGTTATTTTGCCTGATTCAGTTTGTAAAATCAAAGTATACACAGCAAGTCAGTGTGTAATAATATAAGGAAATAGAGGCCTAAATAGGAGGCAGACTGGAACTAGAGGTGAGAGATGATATGGTCATGTTACTGTGTGTGTTTAAGTGTTAGCCTTTCCTCTATCAGGTGAAATAGTTCAAAATAATTCCTGACACTCATAAAGGGAATTTTCATTAGTAAATTCCCATGAAAAATTACATAATTCTTGATACCTGATTCAATACCTGATTGATACCTGATGCACTTTGAACATGAACATCATCATTCATTATTCAAGAATAATCTTTCAAGAATATTTTTTTACGGAATATAAAAAAATCTAATGTAAAAAAAAAAAAGGATGTGCTGGATCAAGTGCTATTTTATGGTGGTCTAGATGCTATTGAAAAAACCCTGCAATAATTGTTCAGGAATGGTTTGTGGAACGTGACAATTAGTTCAAGGTGTTGACTTGGCCTCCAAATTCCCCAGATCTCAATCTGATCGAGCATCTGTGGGATGTGCTGGACAAACAAGTCTGATCTATGGAGGCCCCATCTTGCAACGTACAGGACTTAAAGGATCCGTCTTTGTGTCAGATACCACAGCATACCTTCTTGTGGAGGCCATGCCTCGTCCATGTCCATGTAATGGGACTTACACGATATTACGCAAGTGATTTTATTATTATGGCTTATCGGTGTATCTTTATAATGTGCCATGATCCCTCACTTTTTGCATAATCCTCCATCAAGTGCATATTTTTTAAAAGACAGCCACACCTTTGCAGATTTTGTACAAAAATACAGCACATTTTAAGGATTGCATGTCAGTTTCCTAGAAGACATGAAAGGCTTTTTGGGCAGAAAACATCCTAGATTCTGCTGGAACCAGGCAGCATTTGAGAAGTATGTGAGTTCTTAAATTGCCATGGAAACCTCAAACACCTTGGTGGCAACAACTGGCTATAACTGCAAAAGAAAAGAGAGTTTTTCTAAATAACAACTTAAAACAAAAAGAAACCTGCTAAAGAACCTGTTTGGCTCAACTGCCAACTCAACTACAGATCATTTATCTTATCATGCATAAATATAACCCTAAATCAGGAGAAAGGTACAGGTTCTGTTAGATTTAATCCATGCACCATGCTTAGATTTGAAAAAAGTACAGAAAACATGGGTCAGTACACAAGGTGAATGGTCTGACTGGGGAAACTCTGCACCTGCAATGACCTGATGCAATGATAATTTGCCTCCCCCCCAGTCTGCAGATGTGATCCATCCATAGTGCAGTCTGGAGTGATCTTCTGCCTTTATTGTCATCGACATTTCATTCTGCTCACACCACTATCCATCAGGAGACACATACAGTTTGGAGTGAAAAGCCTGAGAAATATAATTGTTCATGGATCTTGGACTGAAGTGAGTTCCTCCAGCACTGGGTTAGGGCCAGAATGAGAAGCTCATATGCTGTGTTTTGCTGGAAGATTGGCTTGTAGAATCTGGAGGTCTTATTGATGGTCTCTCTCAGTGTAGGAGAGAACATGGCTTGCCATATTGGAAAGCTGATGGATGCAGTGTCCACTGATTCTCATTCCTCCAGTCTTGGATGATATACAGTTTATAACATCCCGCCAGTTCTTGATGGCTTCATGATGCCTCATTGGGATGCTTCCATGTTACTATGTGCCTCAATGATCTAACAGAACATCCAGCACATTCCAGGGCTAGAAATCATTTCAGAGCTCCTGAGGATATCTCCTTATACCTCCTATGCTGCTGTAACCATGTGCATGAAAATGTGATGAACAACATGGTTCCACGAAGAGGAATAATACAGACTCACCAAGCTATTTTCAAAGACGCCAACATCATTCAGGCAGGTCTAAGAAAAGATCTCTTAAAAACAGGCCATGCTAACACCATACGATTCTGTCCATTATACTTCCTTAATTACTCCTTTATGTTCTACTTGTCTCATTTGAACTGAATGTTATTATGATATGTGCTATCAGAATGATCATAAATGCAAGTTGCACAAGAACATCTCTGAGTTGTAAATTCAACTGGGTTTCGAGTAGAATGGTTAGGCTTACTTCTCTACCTGCTGGTTACATTATGTAATATAGATTTTTTTTTTTACAATAGAGGGAAATGTTTGGAAGGTACCAAAGTAGATTGCACTAGCTAACTCATCTACATTAGAGATGCATTTGTTTTTTCCTATTATCTTCAATAGAGAAAAAGAAAAGCTACTGAGGGTATAGTGGTTTATCACTGCACTAACTTGTTTTTCAGATAACATTAAATGTGAACTACTAAAACTAACTGAAAGTATGACATGCTGTTCTTTATTTAAAAACAAATTATAATCGTTGGCAAATGGTATAAGAGGAATATAGGAAAACAATGAACTTTGGGGCTGTAACAGTAACTCTGCTTCGTGACAGACGGCATCACACCACCCTGTCATTGTTTACTTTTCTGTTACAACACACCATGTCGTGTTTTATTGCTTAGATATTTTGGTAAGGGAAATTCACTGAAATCTATTCGATGTTCCTGTTTGACTCCAAGAGTCTCTGTCCTGAATGTTCCATCTAACTAATGAAAATACCCAGACTAAATGAACAGTTCGTTTAGTCCACCCAATGTGTGATGATAATTTCACACAAACTTCACTGTGAATATGTGTGCTGGCTCGATCCCATTCGCTGTGAATATGCATGAACGGATGGCCAGAACGTCTTGAAAAGCAGCTCTTAAGAAAATGAAAAGCCAAAAGAAAATGAAACCCTGGCAGTTCTGCACAGTTTTTTTTGTTCAGTCTTGGTACATGCGCAGTCTCTTTTATTTCCATAATGTCACGGTCCAAATGAAGAGAAACACCACCAGTTATAGAGAATAGCAGTGCGAGGTTTCCCCAGTGTGGGAATGAATCGATATGTTGGCAGAAAGGCACCTCTGAAACTGCTTACTCTTACACTTAAAATCCCCACAATCAATTGCTGCCTCACACGTGGTGCAGCTGAGAGGAGCAACACCAGGATTACTGTGGCACTGGCATTTATTATAGAATGTATAGATTGGAGGAGGCTCCAAACTGTATTTGTGTGTGTGTGTGTGTGTGTGTGTATGTGTGTGTGTGTGTGTGTGTCTGTGTGAGACCATCTGCGTTAATTATACATCCAGGACGATAAATCCAGTACTACGTGAGGGGATGGCGGTAAATCTAAGCTTGGATGCAGAGCCACAGTCAGGAAAGTAAACTGTTTGCATTCTCCCCCATGGACTAAACCATGAATCTCTGCTGCACAGGGAGGTGTTAAAATGCTGATTGAAGGTGCAGCGATGTCCCTATCGAACTGCCCTTGACACTACCCTTCAGCAAATAAACACTTAACTGGTTATGCTTTATTTTTTGGTAGCCAATTACATCCTGCTCCGCTTGTGCTCCAAATGGCCACTCCAAGTTACGAAGGACAAGTAGACGCAGGACTATTTGTGGTGTCTGCCATTCTACTGCATGGGCTAAGAAACATTTTTGAAGACAACTGAAGACAGTCAGTAGCTACAACAGAAACTATTTCCTCACACATTTCAATGAACCTCATGATGCAGCTTGAAACAACATTGTAAAATTCTGGTAGTTGTTACTGCAGACACAAAGGTGATTTAAGGGGGTTACCATAAAATAGGCAAATAATGCCATCATGGAAGAATATCATCTCATCAGTCCGTATCCATCATGCATCCCATATATTGATGGCAGTGTTTAATGGAGTAAATTTCCTGTCAAAAATACACCAAAAACACCAAAATCCTAAGTTTATGAACTGCAGTGAGTTTCATAAAATAGCAAACATGTAACACTAATTTTGTGTATACACACGTCTTATGTGATATTTGTGACTCTTTATTCACACATTCAGTTTGTACATTCTATCTAAATGTATGGGGTTACCGATTTACCTTACATTTACTTTACATCAAGATCTTTAACAGTTTGTAGCCATGATTTCTTCAACTACATCCTCTTTATTTCATATCACAATACAAACGATAACTTATTAGCTAGCCTGTGTCTAGGTTCCCTAGAAACCGAATTGACCAGGCTAAAACTTGGCCACTAACGTAACATAATAACTTCTGGTGATGTTGTTAGGTAGTTAAGTGCAGTAATAAAGACTAAGAAAAATGAAGGAGTTTATGATAATTATCCTCGTCTAACAGTGTTTTAATGCCGGCTTCAACAAAAAGTCAGCAAGTCGTTGGCCAACATTTCGGCTAGGATATGTGGTGCTCTGTATTCAAATCACATGTAAAATATATTTGAGTCTGCCTAGTATCTTTATTTTCTCTTGATACGTTTAACTGTGACTGTTACTTATAGACTTACAGTGAATATTAGGGGTGTAACCGTGACTCAAAAATGTGAAGATATGCATTATGAGAATCATCAAAATCAGCATTTCATTAATTATGTTTCTAATAGAATTGCACTGCTTGAATACTAGAGGTCCAATCTTGGAACCCATAGAGTTAAAATATATATCGGGCACGCTGGTCACATGACTGCATTCTTTTGTGGAGAGCCAGCACCATTACCGGGAACTATCTGTACTTGTCAAGTGACCAATAGCTCCGGATCACAACGACCAACATGCATTATAGGTTATATGGTCACACAACCACATAATAAATGTTAAAAAGAGCTCTTCATCAGCTTTCAAATGACATAGAAGTTGGGAAGTCAAACACGGAAGTCGGGCATTTTAGCCGGCTTTGCAGCTCTATTTCTGGTTAAACTGAGGCCTCAGATGCTGCTGCAGAGCTCATTATGTTTCAATCGATCATTTTCCCCAGGTCAGAGACTCAGTTTATTCAATCAAAATTTTAGGAATGTATCGTTACACCCCTGGTGGATTTAATAAGTCTACACACCCTTGTTAAAATTGTAGGTTTTTGTGATGTAAAAAATTAAACCAAGATAAATCATGTCAGATCTTCATTTAGGAAATTCTTTTGTACCCCTCTCCTGATCGATACCTTTCAACACTGAGATCCTGTGCATGCTTTGTAAGCTCTTTGGCTTCAGCAGGCAGATGAAACTAAAAAGATGTCAAGAAAATCCTTCTGATCTTTATTAGTAGTTAATCAGAATCAGTTCCTTGATGACAGGTGTATGATAATTACTTTTGAACATGAGTTGAATCACTTGAATGTGATTGGTTAATTCTGAGCACAGTCACATGCCCCAATATAAAAGGGTGTGCTTACTTATGTAGCCAGGTTATTATAAGTTTTTTCTTTTTTATCTTCCTTAAAACGTTTCTATTTGTTCTTCACTTGAATTTTGTTGGTTGCTATATCACATTAAAGTCTGGATAAGGTCTAATATGATTTATCTTGGTTTCATTTTTTACATCACAAAAACCTGCAATTATAACTGGGGTGTGTAGACTTTTTATATCCACTGTATATGACAGCTTTGTGTTGGATTTTTTTTCCCAAATGCCTGCATTTTCCTGATTCTGAAAAGACTGTCTGTCATCCGTGCCTGCTAATTAAGTGTCAAGTAAAAACACTCGTGCCATGGCCATGTACAGTGCAGCCGGCAGCGAGATTCAGAATGAGTAGCGCATGCTATAGTTACAGCTTTCAGGTGCATCACACCATGGTGAAGGGCATTATGTATACAGTACATACCATATGAAACCCATTGTTTTGCAAAAACCAACAAGGAATTTTTTTTAATCTTCCTGGTTGTTGAAACTATTTGTCAGGCAAACATGAATTGAAACAAATGAATAGCTTGTACATGAAATCTGCTTGTCCTAGATGCCCAGGCTACTGATTTGTCCACCCCTACAACAGTAAGATGGTTTAGTCTGATCACAATATGAACAAGAAGGATTTCTAGCCATAACACAAGGATTGTACTTGCAAAGATTCAACTGTAATCCCAGTTGCCTACTTATAAACACAATTATGGATTAATGGACTTGCGATCTCTCTGTTTCATTTACTTATGATTACGTCTGACAGAAAAATAACTCTATAGTCCTTGGTTGATTCTCTCAGCGCCTTGTGAAAAAGAAATACAGAACCACTGTCTTGCACTATTGATTTAATGTGTTCTATTTATATGAACTGCATGCGGAAACTGAAATAGAGTTGAAACCTGATCACCAGCAACATCAAAATGTTGCAATGGCTTGCAGAGATAGGGGTAAACAGTCCCAGAGGGGATATACTCAAATGAATGGATCAGACCATATGAAAGAATCCACATTTTAAATACCATGCACACACACACACATCAGGCTAACCACAGAGCAAATTTATGGTTTATCCTCTTACACAGCATTATCCTGTCTGACATTTCTGTGTTCATGTGTTTGTCTATCTCTGCACATACAGTACGTGTGAGTGTGAATGGATCGCGGTGTCACCGCTGTTCTAGCCTGAGTCTCACCGATGAGACAGGAAGCCGTAAATACAGTGGCGAAGCTGGACAGGTGCGTGTGAAAATTTTCTGTGGAGAGAGGGCAGATTGATGCACAGAGACAGCATTGTGCTCAGATTGCCTGCTTAGCTTAACCCCTAGTGGCATCTCCTCTGGCAGTGCCACGCAGGCCCAGAGCAGGACACGCACCTAGAGAAGCAGGGACAGAATGAATAAATTAGAAAACAGGCGAATCCTGGTGGACTGTCGCAAAACCGGTGGAAAACTGCTGTAGACCGGCAACCTTCAAGTGCTTTGCGTAGCAGCTCTGTATTTTAACATCACAGTACGCTAGTATTCAATTTTTAGGTTAGGTTAGGTTCAGCTTTATTGTCATTGTCAAAGTACAACGAAATGCACCTTTTACTTCATAACAGGTGTTCTGAACTCGCAGATATTAACTCACACCCATGGAAGCCCCACCCCCTTGCCCTTATCCCGCATTAGTAATGTTTTGGCTGGTCCTCTTATTTCAACATGTTTTTCCTGCTTGAAAGATGCTCTGAAGCAGAGCCCTGGCTTTCTCTCAATCTAAACAGAGAATGTTTCGAGTTCAACATGAAAACGGTCAATGTACGTTAGCTAACATCAGACAAACCCAGGGCCATTTCTTGCTATAAGCGTTATAAGCAGTTGCTCAGGGCCACCAGGGGGTCCTGTGATTTTTTAAAAATAGATATGTAAAAAAACTCACACTGTACTATTCGAAAAGGTTTATGTATCAGGAAGTCTCAGGCACAGACCCAAAACACTGTAAGAAATTAATGTTAATTAATTGGACTTTATCTGCCTTCTTACATTAAAATTGCTAGCTCATTACTGCTAGCTATGACAACAATAGCCTGTTGATTCATCCAAGGTAATACTGTATATTAAAAATTCTGTTGATTCTTTCATATAAAATGATTAGTGATATGATTAGTGTGGGTGGAGGCGCCTGAGTAAGTTGTTGCTTAAAGCCCGCAAATGCTCTGAAACGAAAAAAAAAAAAATTGAAATATTTGGGCTGCACTATTTGTCAAATCTATATTAACACTAATAATAACACTATAGATGTAATTTTAAAGGTGATGATCATTAGAATATGATTAAAAACAATGTTTGCTCTCCTGCCCTTGTCAGCACACAGTCACACAGCAGATCAATAGTGAAAAATATTAACTGTGTGGAAATATTTCACAGACATTAGACAAGCGATTTGTGAAAGGACTAATGCTGCAATGACTTACCTTGGATGTGGGAAGTTTGAACTCAGAATTACGTCATATTTTTTTAAACCTTTTCTGCTGGATAATCAATACTGAGTCCTGTCAGATACTTCCTAATATTGCTGGATACCGGTGGTGTGCTGGGTACCTAAATGAGGAAAAACTTCATGACTGTAAACAGCCACACCTCATCTACTCTATATGTTCCATTATATATGCCAATGCCACAGTAATCCCAGCGTTGCTCCTCTCGGCTGCACCATCTGTGAGGCAGCGATTGATTGCAGGGATCTTAAGTGTAAGAGTAAACAGTTTCAGTGGCGCCTTTCTGCCAGCATATCGATTCTCACACTAGGGAAACCTCGCACTGCTATTCTCTATAACTGGTGATGTTTCTCTTCATTTGAACTGTGACATGGCACTGTTACACTAAAATGTGCAGTTCACATCAATTAATACAACTTCAATGAGAATTCAGGGTTGTGTAGTAAATCATTCTGCACAATAAACAGACACCATTGGTGTACTGAGGTCCTACTTAGTGGCATACAACAGTAGTATGTGCCATTATCAAGGTCCTGCATTGTACCCTTTAGTGTGACTGTCTCAGTTGCTGAGTACCAGGTGAACGAGCAAAATGACCCCTTCTATAAGAAAAGCTTGTCTTTTAGCTAGTGCACTAATGCTAGTCACTTGTTTGTTTTGTATTTTATTGTGATCCCACAGTGCTGTATTTGAAAATCACCAACCCAATCGTTCAGTCCCCTACTCTGTGTTTGTTCTCCAGGATCAGAACTTTAGCATTAAATATTCACCAGTAGCAAGCCAGCTGGCTAACACAAGCACTAAAACTCGAGGCACTGTTGAAGAGGACAACCTTTTCCTTATTATTATCTGTCAGTGTGCTGCTCATTCAGATCTGCGGGGTGAGTTTACAAGCTGTCTGCTGAGCTCTGCGCGTCTTTGAGCTATCTGGCTCAAAGACAGTTGAAGGGGAAAGACTTCTGTGTTACGATGCTTGTGGCTTTGTGTTAAGACATATCAGAAGTTTGGGAGTGGGTCTTTGGCTGTACTACTTTCAGGTATGATGATGTTGGATCTCTGTTAGTGTATGATGTGTGCATTCGAAATTTCCAACTATACCATATAGCCAAAAGTATGTGGACACATGGCCATCAAACCCATATGCAGTTCTTCCCCAAACTGTTGCCACAAAGTTGGACGCACAGAATTATCTAGAATATCTTTGTTTGCTATGGCAGTATGATTTCCCTTCACTGGAACTAAGTGGCCCAAACCTGTTCTAGCATGACAATGCCCCTGTGCACAAAGCGAGCTCCATGAAGACATGGTTTACCAGTGTTGGTGTGGAAGAACTCAAGTGGCCTGCACAGAGCCCTGACCTCAACCCCACTGAAGACCTTTGAGATGTACTGAAATGCCAACTGTGTACCAGGCCTTCTCGCCCAACATCAGTGCCCTCATCAGACCTCACTACTGCTTTTGTGGCTGAATGAGCACAAATCCCCACAGCCACACTCCAAAATCTAATGGAAAGACTTCCCAGAAGAGTTGAGGCTGTTATAGCTGCAAAGGGGGGACCAACTCCATATTAATGCCGATGATTTTGGAAACGGATGTTCAGCAAGCACATCTGGTTGTGATGGTCAGGTGTCCTCATACCTTTGGCCATATAGTGTAATTTGAACCCGACAGCTCTGACTATCACTGTGAGTTTTTATTAATGGATTGTCAGGGCTACTCAGAGTAATTTCAGTCTATTTCTTTCCAGCACTTTAAAGTGGGAATGCACCTAAAGCTTAGGATCTTTACTTTAGTACTATGATTCTAAATGGGTCATGTCTCAAACATTACAAATTTATTATTTAATAGATGCAGTTGAAAGATTTCTAGTAACCCTATCCAATACCCTATCCAAAAATATCCAGCCATAGTATTTGACATCACTCAACAGTGTTTATCCACTGGTTCTCCATCAGGTTCACAGCACTCCCCATTTTCCAACAGTTTCTTGGTGTTTCTTTAGTTCTGTGTCTGTATGGCACTGCCAGAGGAGATGCCACCTGGGTTTAAAATAAGTAGCCAACCTGAGAGCAGTGCTGTCTCTGTGAATCAGTCTGCCCTCTCTCCACAGAAATCCTTTCACACACACCTAACCAGCTTCACCATGGTATTTACAGTTCCCTGTCTCATCAGTAACTGCCACTCCACTCATATCCTGTGAATAAGTAACATGGGAGCAATATCTGGGGGAATGAGACTGCAGCGTCGAGCTGTGTGGGCCACCGCTGTAAAAATGCCCACCATGAAACTGTTTATTACTTTGCTGCCCCTTTGAAACCGGAGGTTGGGAACTCAGGACAAGGGCAATATTGAAATGGATCTTCTCATATATATTGCTTAGAGGGTATAAACCAAATTACACAATTTACAGCTCAGGGCTTTATGTGCACAATAGGAATGCATCCCTCTGGCACTGCGTCTCCTTGTAATCTAACGCTGCTAAGCCTCCAGACTGATCTCAAGCAATTGCCAGCAGGGTGATATTTAGGAACCACCATCCCACTTCACGTTCCTTTGGCAATGTTTCTATGAATGACTCACTGCTGCTCTCTTATAGAGTATCTCCTCCACCAGGCAATCACTTCAAACTGGGGCATGAACCTGCACACCTGACCACTCAATCCTGGGTCACATAATGGCATGTTGCCAAGAAGAAGCAACAGGGCAGATGTTCAGGGACAATTAAGGTTATAAGCAGATCCTGTGCAACATGGCTGGTTCTCTGGTTAATTATGCTGAAATCGGAACTTGGAATTACATCATTTTCGACCTCTGTGCATTCGAGCTACAAACTGGGGAAAAAAACATGGATGTCTCCATGTTCGTCTTTTACTAGGAAAAATCTAGCAAGCTAACTGTAATGAGTGATGTATATTTAACTCTTCAAAACAGCGAACTGTATAGTCAGTGTTACAGATTTAACAAGCTAATATGTCTGTATTTTGATTGATCTAAAGCAAATACTAGGATATACAGAGTAGCTAATTTAAAAGTAAAGAAATGTTACTTTGTTTACTGTTCATGGTGTGAGCAGCCATGTTGATTTAACATCACTTGCTGAACTCGGGGTTGAGGAAACTACCCAAACTCCCTGAATTTCCCAGTAGGTCTTCCGAGTTGAGGGGTGTTTTCTTTGGTTTTCCCTAGTCCAAGTTACAAGTTTTAGTTGAATGTAGCATTAGAGATAGTGTAGGAAGAAGGTGTTAACCCATAGATTCTCAGTCTTGGGGTCACAACCCCACGTGAGGTCACCTGAGAGGCATATGGGGTAACAGGACCTTTTTCCCCAAATGTTATTTATAATGTAGTTCTATGCATGTAAACTTAAATATTATAAAATATTCCATTAACTAACACTGACACATTATTATTATTAAAATTTCTTTAGCCTTTATTAAATTTGGTGCTCCCCTTAAGGCCATTTTAAACCAGACCGCTACAGCAGTATGTCACAACACGCTCTCATGTTACTCACAGTGGCCTTTAGACTGGACATGGCAGAGCAGTTATTAAAATAAAAATAAGTGCACGGCATGGTTGTGTGTTCTAGCTAGAAACACTACAAAATGCAATACTTACTGTATGCTGTATTTTGAAGTACGTCCATAATCTACAGTAAACAGCACATGGGTGCTATTTCAGTCTGTAACCTACTGCAGCAGCACATGCTCTAACGTTGGTTAAAATCCAAACTTGATGAAATTTCTGTCACAGAGTGTAGAAATGAAATACTCATTGGTTTAATGCACTTGATGTGATCATACAGTGGTAACTGATGGCTACATCTACTGAACTTTGAATACATCTTCTGAAACTGATTTGCTGCAGTGAGACGCACAAGCCCAGTCCTCTCATTAGATGTGCAAAGGTTTTGCACATCTGTGCAAACAGTGAGAAAAGGACAACGGATACATGTATACATGCCTGAAAAAAAACATGTTTTTGCTTGGTTTCTGTAAAATAGACATTAGTTCATATGACATGTTTGCTCTTCTGAATGCTACTCAGCACTAATCAATCTAAATGCTTAGCGTACTGTGTGAACAGAGTATTAAAAACTAAAATCATTCTCACGCAGGTTTGCCAAACACCTTTCAGAAGCTGTCTCCTTGTGAAATGTCTGTGGGTGTATTTTCTTAATGAATAATTGCACATTGCATTAGCACCGCCCACGATGATTCGTCTCTGTGTGCGACTCGTGGGTGGTTATTGCAATGGTTACTGCCAACATTTCTATGTCACTGAGACAAAGTTGTTATGAGAAGAGCTAAAAAAGATCATCTGTATCCCAAAATAGTCAAGAGGTTTAAAGATGAACTCTAAGCTGAGACAGCCGTGCAGCACCACAGACCAACTACAGGCTTCCGTAACCAGATCCATAACACCAATAATATTAATATGGGCTTTGAATCTCTATGAAATCTTGAAATGATAGACTACAGCCTGCATACTGTGTAGTAGCCTGAACCATAAGTGTCCCCTGTGGTGCTACAGAAAGTGCCTGAGGAATTGTTTTGAGCAGCTAGACTATCTGTCTCAAACATTAGTGCTACTTTATGATTCTTCAGCCTATAAAAGAGCACTATGCAATGTGATGGTTGAGTTAGGCTTTATTCCTAAATGGTATTCTTAAGGCACTTTCACACTTATTAGTCCCTTTGCCAAACCTGATTCAGAGTGAAATGAATACTTTTGGTTCATTTGTTTTTTTTATTTCAGTTTGGTTTTATGTTGCGCATAATTAAAGAAACCAAAAAAAACAAACTAAAGACTTTGCCTGATCAGCATGAAGGCTGAAAAGATGGAAACAGTGATGGAAAGAGTGTACATAGAAATCACAAAAATCACCAAAGCACAGAGAAGACAGAGTCAGCACAAAATACATGATTACATAATTATATAAATAGCTACTTTAAAACATTTTCTGCATCATATGCAGCATTTATTTCCTCTTTTTTTGTGGTGGTCCAAATATCCAGAACACATCACATTTCTGTAGTTGTACAGCTCTGTCCTTTGGCTCAGTTTGTGCCTCACAGCTCAGGGCTGAGCTGAAAGGAAGTCTAAAATAACCACTCTTTACAACAGTGATGAGCAGAAAAGCATCTCAGAAGGCACAACACGACAAACTTTGAGGTGGATGCGCTATAACAAAAGATCACATCAGGTTCAATCTTATGAGCCAAGAACAGAAATCTGAAGCTAGCGATTGGAAAAAATATCACCTGGTCTATTTCCAATCTTCAACTGTCCAGTTTCGGTGAGCCTGTGCCCGCTGTAGCCTCCTGATCTTGGCTGCCAGGAAATAAAACCCCATGTGGTCTTCTGCTGTTGCAGAATATCCGCCTCGAATCGATATGTTGTGCATTCTGAGATGCTTTTCTGCTCATTATGGTGGTAAAGAGTGGTTATTTGAGTTACTGTAACCTTCTTGTCAGCTCAAACCAGTCTGGCCATTCTCCTCTGACATCGCTCATCAGCAAGGCATTTCCGCCCACAGAACTGCCACATGCTGAATTTTTTTCTGTTTTTTTTTTGTTTTTTTTTGTTTACCATTCTGTGTAAACCCTAGAGACTGTTGTGTGTGAAAATCCCAGGAGATCAGCAGTTTCTGAAATACTCAAACCAGCCCGTCTGGCACCAACAATCACGCCACGTCCAAAGTCATTGAGATCACATTTTTCCCTCATTATGATGTTTGATATAAACATTAACTGAAGCTCTTGACCTGCATCTGCATAATTTTATGCATTGCACTGCTGCCGCATGATTGGCTGATTAGATAAATAAATGAATGAGCAGGTGTACAGATGTTCCTAATAAAGTACGCAGTGAGTGTACATTCCCGTGGAATATGCATTTGTGACCTTAGTTAATGTAATGATGGACTGAAACATATCTACTAATATCTACAACGGCTATTGTCGTTCATCAAATAATCACATAAATACTGTTTTTTCTCTGTTTCTATGGATCAGGATGCTTTCTGTCTTCATGTCAGCCTTAAACACTTACAATAGGGGCTTTTCCAAGTACAGCAGGCTGGTGTTCTCCAGATATCACACAGCACCTAGAGCTTTTCTCGCCTTCACACCTTCACTCTGTGACTGCACTGCCACACTTTATATACGATGCATTGTTACATAAGCTCCTGCTGAGTGTGTCTGTAAAAGAAAGTGGAAAAATGGATATTGAATGCCGTGGCTCGCTGTACCAGGTTCTTTGATCAATTTTTTTTAGCATCTTTATCTTTTTGTTTATTTTAAAAATGATTTTAATGCAATTTTACTAAAGATAAATGTGTAGCTTTGTATTGTTTATGAATAAAATAGAAGAACTGGACATGGATAATAAGGACATCCATTTAACACAGATTGGTCCTTTTAACTGTTAAGTTTTAACACTAGAATAGTGTTATACAGTGCAGGCTTAATCTACCTACACAAAGCAATCACTGTCTCTCATTTACTTATTCATTAACCCCATCCGAACACTGTCTTTATGAAAAACAAATAGAAGCCTTTCATTCAACTGCATTAAAACTGCTGGCACCGTCTTTTCCGAGAGTGCGCAAGTACTGGTCTAATTTGACGGTGCGCATCAGGGCCGCTTGTTAAAATGCAGCTGATGGATCAGTTATGCAGCTTTAATGGCGCCGCTGTCACAAATCCAGGAGGGGGGCACAGCGTGCTGCCGCCTGCATTAGCACTCTCCTCTGATTAGACCGAGAGAGCTACCAGGCCAAAACACGGCATGATTGGCAGTGCTGGCATGCAATCTTTCAAAAACAGGAGGCTTGGAAAGTGAGCGACAAAGTCACACTCCAATGCTTGGAATTGAATTTTAGTACAAATGCCAAAAAAAAAATTTCCAGTCATGAGTGCATCATTATTTTTGATTAGGCAATTAATATAACACCACTGTATCGAAACGTTACTGGAACAAGGGTGTAGTTAACGAGGGAGCAATGAAGCCATGCAAATAATATTTGCAACCATATGTTTCGTCTGTTACTGCGTCCTCAGGTAGCTTTCTCTCACGTACATCCTTTATAATGTCCAGCCACATCCCATACGGTCAGTAGGCAATGAACTTGTGAATTAAAAGCTGAAACATGGAAGATAAGCAGCTCAGCCTGCTTGAAATATCTTTCCAATCTCCCACACTATGGGCTGTATTACTGAAAATGTGCAGTTGGTATTCAGGTTTCAAAATTATCTTTATACTTGAGTGCTGCTCAACAGTTAAGTCACAATTATCCGTTACTCAAAATTTGGGATGACTCAGACAAGGAATTGCATCAAGTGCTGTGTTTTAAGCTTCATTAAGTCGGACAGTTTGTCCTAACTACAAAAGTTCACCTTAGAATTCATGTTTTTGGGCAATGTAAATACACACAAAAACACAGAATGGGATTTGTAAAGTACGAGAGGTAGAATGCAAGTGTGTAAATGCAGCATGTGTTTTATGAGGGAATCATAAACAGAGTTCAAATTGTGGGAACTTTTTAACCCTAAACCTTAACCCAACCCTGGTATGTAACAGATGATGTCATATAATGCAACCAAGGTAAAGGATGAAACCTAGATGGACACAGAGAGAGCATATGAAACTTAATATCAAATCGATCAAAACCCACTACACCACCATGTCACTTTTGCCTGTTTTTTACATATTAATATTTATAAATAATATTTATTACTATCAACAAAGTTAAGCTATGAGTCGATATAGGCAATGACTATGTAATGGGCTCCGTAAGTGGTCATCTACTAAACCATGTGAGATGCATTATTCCTATTATTATCCAAGATAAAATCCTGAGAAAAAAAAACAACACACTATCCAATCCAAATTAGCTCCAATCACTGTTATTCCTCCTACTCTTCATGAACATTTCATTCCTTTAAGTTTGATTTTTGTGCATTCTTTAGTCATTCTCCAATCTCCTGTCAGTGACAGGGCAAAGCATGATGAATCACTAATCATCAGTACTACATCGGGGAAGAATCCCCAGCAGTCCTCCTCCTGCATGCAGCGAGCTCATGGGGCTGCGACTGACTCAGAAAGGTGAGACAGGCCAGACACACGAGTCTACAAACGTACGTGAGCGGAATCAATGAGATATTACTCTGCTAATCTACATGACTCAGGGCCAAGTTTCAGCACTAATGCAAAATTTAACTTAGTTAATATTAATTATTCAGTTATCCATCATTTAAAACTGAATAAATAGACATGTTTAACCTTTTAAAGTTGTGTAAGAAATACTTGTATAAAATCTGGGGTTCTGAATATCCAGTTAACAAACTACTTTATTCAAATGCTAACTTCTGTTTGCTTGTGTTCGTTTTAGTTTCTTAATGCCATGTCAACACAACCTCTATTTCCCAGAATCCTCTGCGACACGACTTATTACTTGATCCATCACATGACTTGTTACCTCGTTCTCACTCCACAGTCTTCTAATCACATGCACATTTGTTTCAAATCACCCGTTCACTATATATACACGTCAAACCTCTGCTCATTGCGAAGTATTGCTTGTAGCGCATGACTAGTGGGATTACCAAGCTACTTTATCTTTGTGTGCACTCTGTTCTGTTTTTGACCTTGATTATGTTATCAAGTTTGCTTTGCCAAGTTTGCTTTGTTGAATGCCTGAACTTCTGCATGTTTTTGACGTCGACTTTGTCTCTGGCCTTTGGGTTTGTCCAGTTTGCCAAGAAACCTGCATTTGCATCCAAAACCCTGTAATATTGTTGCTTCAACCTTCTTTTACTCTATTTCGTTTACTCATATAAGTGAGGAATGCTTTTTCCTATTTGGGAAACACAACCTGTATTAACTGAAAAAACTTACATTTATTCATTTGGCAGATGCATATATTCAGAGCAATTTAGAAATGTGCAAGTAGATGATAGTGGACTCAAACCTTTATGTAGGTTGTTTTTGAGAGGAAGAGTACGATAGCCTTGCTTTGAGAGGTTGAGTATCTATTAAATGCGATCCATACTATTTAGGTTTTTTTTTTTTTTATACTTGGCCATTTTAGGATCATCATAATCTCAGAATGGGCCCAATTGTGTAGTTTTAGACATCACGTCTTTGAGTAAAGCCTTTCAGTCAAACTTGCTTGAGTATATACAGATATAATTCAACATTTTGTATTCTAAGCACTTACATTTGAATGCGTTCTTCGCTACATATGTGTGACAGTGTGGGAAAACCCAATGGAACTCTCTGTGGCTCAATTCTAGAAATCAGATTTTGGCCAAAATAGGGTTTGTCAACTCATCTTTAAGAAGCCATTAATATACTATTTCACTAACGTGATGTGGAAATATTTTCATTTACTTTGTAATCTAGCATTAATTACACTATATTGCCAAAAGAATGTGGACACCTGACCATCACAGTCATGTGTGAGACTTCCTCAAACTGTTGCCACAAAGTTAGAAGCACCCAATTGTATTGAATGACTTTGTATGCTGTAGGATTAAGATTTCCTTCACTGGATAAACCAAAACCTGTGCACAGAGTGAGGTGCATGATGACATGGTTTGCCAAGGTTGGAGTGGGAGAACTCGAGAGGCCTGCACAGAGCCCTGATCTCAACCCCAATAAACCCATTCTCACCCAACATCAGTGCCCTATCTCTTGTGCTCCTGGCACAAATCCACACAGCCGCGTTCCAAAAACTAGTGAAAAGCCTTCCCAGAAGAGTGGAGGCTGTTATAGCAGAAAAGGGGGAACAATTCAATATTAATGGCCATGGTTTTGGAATGGGATATTCAAAACTCAGGTGTCCACATACTTCTGGCCATATCGTATACCTTCCTGCAAAGAACAGGTTGTGTAAGGAGCCAGTTTAACATATACACTGGTAAAACCAGTCAGTCTGCCTAAAGATGTTAAACAGCTTGCTAGCTAAGTGGATGTTATGCTTTGATTAAGTTGTTGGATAGCTACACGCTGTAGCGAAACAGACATTAGCTTAATCAGTTCAGTATGTAATCAGATACAGGCTGTTAAAACTAACTGATCCCCAAAAGCTTTCATTATCAGTCTACAGAAATGCTAATGGTGGACACCATTAATAAAGCTGGATGGACAATTTAGCATCATATAAATGAGAACATGCTAAATGGTTGCACTAGATTGCATTCACTGTTGACTTTTGAGGCCCTTGAAGAGCATATTTTGCATCTTATAAGGAGGCTTATGAAGTGCTAAAATGAATGTGTATCAAAGCACTGAAGCAGAGAGGGAGGCAGGAGAGGAAATGTATTAGTCACTTCATTTCAGATCATTCAAGCATCACAGTCACCTGGATAGACAAACACACACACACACACACACACACACACGTGCGCACACACGTACACACCACCTCAGGGGACCTCGTGACACACATGCAATACACGCAATGGAAAGATGTGTGTGCATGCTTACCTATGGTGTAGCCTCTCTTCAGCTCGCTGCATCGTGAAGTGCGCCACTGGGAATTGGTCGTGTTGTTTTCCTGCACCTCGATTGTGGTCGTTTTGGCAACAGGTGATGAGGACCTGTTTATGGACAGACTCGGGATGAAACTGGAGAAGCCTTGAGAGGCGATGTCCACCGACTGGGACTTCTTCTTCAGTCTGTTTCAGACAGAAAGCAGAGACACGGATGCTTAGAATTATAAGCCCACAAAACACCAAAGTGCTGAGGATCAGGTTAACAAGTATGATGTATTCAGGTCACGGTGAAAGCCTTCCCTGAAGAGTGGAGCTTATTATAAGAGCAAAGCGAGGATCAACTCCGTAGTCATGGCCATTGTTTTGGAATGAGATGTTCACCAGTCACATATGCATGTGATGGTCACACATACAGTACATTTAGCCATACAGTGTATTTGCTGTTAATGAAAGGCTTAAAGTGGATTATTTATTTAACTTTTGCTGAAACAAGCTCAACAGCACCACCAAGGGTTGTAAGTAAAAATACACAGAATGGTATGAAGAAGCAAGGCTGGGACTGATTTCTTTCTAGCCCAGACTGTAGATTCACACAGACTACCACTGACAGTCATGTCGAGTGATCACTTTTGGTGAAATGCCCCCTAGGTTTTATGTGCACTGGGCTAATTTATTAAGCCCACATCGCTGACACATCCATAACAATTCATCAGCAATGATAGAGAAGGCGCATGTGACAAACGATAGTGGGTGTGATGAATATGAACGAGGTGGATTACTTTATCAATCATGATTTTTTGCCCTATTTTTCTCCCCAATTTGGTCACCTGCCAATTCCGACCCACCAGCCAGCTCTCCCCTATCATATGACAGCTACCAACTGGGCAAGGTGAAGGCTAACATGTGCGGAATGAGAGAGCTGACTAATGGCAAGCACTTTTTTTTTTTTTTTTCAGAACAGACACAACAAGATTAGAGACTTGAAACAATTGCCCATATACCTGATTACAGCACTTTTGGACTGTTTCTGTCAAAAAAAAATAAAAAAAATACTGGTCATTTTGATAAGCTAGCATGACTGTGTGCTATATCATTACTACGTGCATGTATATACTGGTATCCATTGATACTGTTTATATTGCTACTTACTGAGCCATAGCTAAAATGTATTGGGTATTTTTTAAAAGACATTTTGCCATTGCATGATTTGAAAAGTCAAAATAGATGGCCTGGGTCATGTAACTTCCACTGCTAAGTAGTAAACAGAACATCAAAGCTTAAAAGTAGGGCCTTCTAAACTCAAAGATTGACTATTCCTGAGTTACTCATTTATTTCTTTTATAGTGTGTTTATTCTGCTGCACTACTCTCTTACATTCAATCAATAACCTTATCACAGTCTTGGTTAAATCCGGCCACAAAGCAAGGTGACATTCTGAACCAGACAGCACTATCATTTGCATGGACGAGAACAGTCTGTTTCCTCATTGTTTATGAGAATGGAGACAGTTGTATGCTTGCTCTGAAAGATATCACCTAATGCAAACATTACAATCCATCTATTCGCTCTGCAAATCAACAAAACAGCCACAAGCCTTGCTGGAGCAGTGAGGAGACTGTCGAGGTTGGCACGTAACGGGTCACTAGCTGCACTGAGTGACACTGAATCAGATACATACCATTTGCAAAAGGAAACCGTTAGCAACTGAGGAGATAGCGGAAGCGAGCAGGGTACACAAAGATCAAGTTTATTACAGTGCCATGTGAGCTTTTTAGGACGTCAATTACAACTGCAGAGATAAAATGGGCCAATATGTGTATAACCCGGTCCTGCTTATCTGACTAAACAGTCTGATTCACAAAAAGTCAATATTGGAAATCTACCTGCTATAAAAGCAAAATGTAGATAGCGTGCAGTCCAAAAGTCTGGGTTTATCACCAAGAACTGCTCTTATTCCATCTGTTATAAAACAACTAATACCGACTCGTAAAATAATATATTGCTCATACAAAATTCCATCATTAAATTAAAATGAATGAATGAATGAATAAATAAATAAACAAACAAATAAACAAATAAATTTAAAAAACTATGTGTACATTTTGATCATTTGATTTTCATTCCAAAAACATGAAAATGGAAAACAACTTTCTGATTTTCATTTTGTTATAAAAAAGAAATCAAGAAATGACTCATTATCCAATTTCTGATTTTTTTGTATGATACTGGAAAATGCGAAATAGTCTGTTAATCACTTGCAACACTTGTCAGTGAGGATGTAACTGAAAAATGTATTAACATTCCTGAAAAGACGTCTGTACGTTTAGGTTCTATTAGCGTAATGCTATTTGGATACTTAGATTATATTTGTATTGTAAAATAACGATGAATTATTAGCCATTAATTTCAATATTAAAAGGTTTTCAGGAAGCAATAATTTATGTTATCATGCATTGGGTTAAATCTTACAATGCAGGTAGGCTATATACATGGTACCAGGACGCATATAGCACCAGACTCATCACTCAGCTCGCTAAAGCATAAACTCCCATAGAGGATTAGTAGCTGCTCATTAATTTGCAATCATAACAGGAGCCAGGCTGTTGAAAGAGAACGGTCAGATTGATACGCCTACTATCCTAACTCTATGCATGAATTGATCTGTTGTTCCTTTATTATTAGTCAGATCAGGACCAGTATTCATTGAGTTTCTCAGAATAATTCTGAAAGTGATGCAGTTTTGGTCCTGCTCTTAGTCATATGAGTAAAAGTGATTCACCAAGATTTAATAAGATTTCTAGCTCGTTTGAATCTACCCCCTGGTGAGTTTCTTTCTCTTCCTCAGTGCAGAAGGCTTAAAGTGGATTATTTATTTAACTTTTGTTGAAACGAGCTCAACAGCACCACCAAGGGTTGTAAGTAAAAATACACAGAATGGTATGAAGAAGCAAGGCTGGGACTGACTTCTTTCTAGCCCAGACTGTAGATTCACACAGACTACCACTGACAGTCATGTCGAGTGATCACTTTTGGCGAAATGCCCCCTAGGTTTTGTGTGCACTGGGGCTAATTTATTAAGCCCACATCGCTGACACATCCATAACAATTCATCAGCAATGATTGAGAAGGCGCGTGTGACAAACGATAGTGGGTGTGATGAATATGAACGAGGTGGATTACTTTATCAATCATGATTTTTTGCACTATTTTTCTCCCCAATTTGGTCACCTGCCAATTCCGACCCACCAGCCAGCTCTCCCCTATCATATGACAGCTACCAACTGGGCAAGGTGAAGGCTAACATGTGCGGAATGAGAGAGCTGACTAATGGCAAGCACAGTTTTTTTTTTCAGAACAGACACGACAAGATTAGAGACTTGAAACAATTGCCCATGTGCCCTTCCTCAGCTCCTTTGGGCAAGCGAGAACACAGTGAGCATCTAAACGACATGGTCTCGGTCCGCTTCGATTGAATTCTAGAGCAGTTTGAAAGTGGTGATAAGGCATTTCGACTCTGAATCGACTCAACTGCTGGAAGTGAACCAGACATGCTGTATATTTTGTGTTGCAGCTTTTTTCTGTAGATGTGAGCCTGGTGGTGCAAACTGAACCAAAGGACAGAGCTGCAAAAATGTGACCTATTCTGGATATTTGGACAAAAATGGATGCGATACATAAAACATGTTCTCTGTGCTTGGCTGATTTTTGTGATTTCTACTCACACTTGGCAGATACACCTTTTTCCACTTTTTCTGACCACCGAATCAATGCATATTCAGCCCTACACACCTCTCACTCAATACTGCTTTTATTTAGTTTTTTTTTTTTTGCTTTTGCTTTACCTCCAGGCTTCTGATCAGAAGTATCATGACTGACCTTGCGCTCTGACCCCAGCTTCCTAACAAATCTGGATATGCAAAAAAACACTGTACTGTACTGTACTTGTGTGAAAAGACTGGCTGTTTACAAAAATGTGTGCTTACAAATGAGGGATGTTAAATATTCAGGCTGGATAGCCTTCCAACATGAACATAAGCTGTAAGTGAATCCAGGGTACACAACAAAACATCTCTGATTTCTACTTAATCAGCACACCCGTCTAATAAGCGACGCTGTTCGTGTCTGGAAAGAAAATCCATAAGGCACATCGCTAATTGGAATCCATTAAGTGTTGTGTCTTGTAATAAATTATTACAGAGCCTGATTTATGTATTATGAACCTTGTATTATTCTTTGACTTTAACTAGAGCTGTGTTGAACCTTCTCATCCAAGTATCATGTGAGCCAAGCTAGTACATATGGGTGAAGCTCAAAACATTAGAAACATTACAAATACTATGATATTTCGTTGATTAGTCAAATGCAATCAATGTACAATCTTCTTGATAATGTCTCTGGGTGGAACGTCTTTACTGACTGTCTGCCAAGGTTTCTTTCTAATTTCAAATGTCCATTTTCTGGTGAACTTATGAGGCAACATCGCAGTTTTATTATTCCGTTTTAATGTTCTCACATTGCTCACAATAATGTGTTCCTGTCACTTTCTAGATTAATTTAACATTTCTTGTTCCATCTTCTAGTCAGGGCAAATCCTAAATGGCCTCCTATTCACTTTTTTTTTTTTTTGCTTTCGACATGCACTCTCAGAAATAAAAGGTACCTCTGTATTTTCACTTAGGATGATGTATGTGTGTCAGGTGGTGGTGGTGGTGGTGGTGGTGGAGAAGGATGCAAGCGCAGGCTTTTTATTAAATAACAAAGTCAAAACAAGAACTAGGGAAACAAATGAACAACAGGCTACATATAACAGAACCTTAGCAACTAATCAATAAAAACACTAATCAAGGGAAAACTGGTGGGAGTGATCAAGAGGGCACGTGACAGGGTCATGTGATCTGTTGTAGTCTGTGACGGCTGATGGGAAATGAAGTCCTAGGTGGCCAAAACTCATGCTGAAGTGACAGTGTGCTGTTATTGCACATAAATTTACTTCTCTGTATTTTTCACTTAAGAGTAAAGTATTGGCACCTATTGGCTGTATTTAGATGCACTATTTCACTGCTTACCTATGACTAATCACCACCAAACAACCTCCTAGGGTACCTCCTACTTCCACGTGG
Source organism: Pangasianodon gigas (assembly GCA_022758105.1). Lineage (NCBI taxonomy): Eukaryota > Metazoa > Chordata > Actinopteri > Siluriformes > Pangasiidae > Pangasianodon > Pangasianodon gigas. The sequence continues at coordinate 5,598,807 of CM040475.1, forward strand.
GTGTAATATGATGGAAAACTGGATAGCCCAAGGTTAAGATTAGTTACTGAGCTTTGCCTTGATGTTTGGTGGAAAAGCACTGTATGATCTGGACTGGTCACTGGGATGTTCATGAATTGCAAGAAACAACCCTAAAACCATTGCGGTGTCATTAATTGTGATGCTTTATTTCTGAAAGAACTTATGCGCAAAGCACCAATGACCAGTTTCTATGCTAATAAGTTAAACATTAATTCATGGGACCATTATTCCTCTTTTTATTTTGCTATTATAGCATTGCTATTATAAACAGCTAATGTTAACTATTTCCATTCTTTGCTGAAGTAATGCATTTGGTCACTGGGTTGTTAGGCAGTTAAATGATTACTAAAGGCTACTGTTAATGCCCACATCAAGTTTTCTATATTACAGACATTTTATATTATGGATGTTTACCAGGTTAAAATTCAAATTCCCATTCTTAACCCTACATTAAATATTCTAATTTTAACAGAGGTTATCTACAGTGGAGATTTTCACACAATTGGTGAGGGTTTGCAGTCTCTGGCCTTTGACAAATTGCAGTCTTGTATTAGTTTTTAACTCACATAGAGTGTATTCTCTCTAGCAAATTAAATCTTTCTTCCATAGTGAATACATTAATACATTTATTACACAATAAACCCAACCACTTTTGCTTCAGTGGCTTTACTCTGTGCCAGTGCCCCAAAGGTTGCAGGTTCAAATAGCTTCATGTTTTTATATGAGAAACCTGCAGGTTTCGATATCCCAGGCTTCCCACTGCATTCTTCCATTGCACCCTTAAATAAGGTCTCTCCCTGAGGTGTGAAGAAAAATGGATGTGACAGAAAATATTAAGAGGCTGCGAGGTATTACAGGCATGGCACGAAATACTGAAGGAGTTGTAAGAAAAGTGAGTGCAGTATTCTTCCACTTATAAAGCATGTCTACTGCATGCTGAAAGAAAGGTTCCTGAAGGACTGAAGACTCCAACGCGCTCTCATTCATCACCCTCAATCACCTGCTTTCTCTTAAAGCACTGGATTCTCCTGCTGTTACCCAAGTGCTCACTCAGGGCTAAAAAAAGAAGCCTGAACGAGCGAAACAATATTTCCGGCAATTCTCTCCTTCTCAGTGTCAGCCAAAAACAAAAAAGAGCTGACAACTGCACGATTTACAGTCACTGGATCTGATGTAGAAGAAGAAGTTACTTGGACCAGTTACGCAATAGACGCAATGATGCCAGTGATGAAATCATTTACACGGTATACAGAGGTTGCAATAATGAGTGGACTATTTTCCACATCCACATTTATCAGTAAAAGTGGTAATAAAGTTTCAGCATTTTCATCACCGGCACTTAGCATTTTACCTTGTAAAGCAATGAGATGAGAATTAAATTACGTAATCTGAGGACCAGTGTAGGAGATCAGCGCTCCCCTGCCACTGTTGATTGTTAATTGCAAGTGGAGCTGAGCTGCAGTACTAAATCACAGCAGGGCATAATGGTCATAATAACAATGATGATGTAATACATTTTAACAGTGTCTTAAATTCTGGGTTGTAAAACATATCATCAGTCAAGGCATTTATTAGCAGCCATGTACATATAATTGATCATTAAAGCAAAATGAACAAGGCTTACCATATCATGTATCTTTACTGTGTCCTGTATCTCTACTGTTTACTGTAAATTACAGTAAATATAACAAGTACAGTAAAGATGCAGGATACACTAAAGTACTGTAAATTATTTTAAAGTTATAGTAAAGATGCATGATACAGTAAAATACTGTAAAGATACAGGACACACTAAAGTACTGTAAATTATAGTAAAGTTACAGTAAAGACAGATGATACAGTAACGTACTGTAAAGATACAGGACACGGTATGGCACTGTATCATGTATCTTTACTGTATTTTACTAAAATTTGCTGTGCTTTACTGTATCACTTATCTTTGTATCACTGTGTCACTGTATCGTGGACTTTTACTGTTCTTCACCATACTCTTCATTTATCTTGACTGTTCTTTTCTATACTTCACTGAATCATATACCTTTACTGTACTTTACTATATCATGAATTTTTCACTATACTTTACTATAGCATGCCTCTTTATTGTACTTTACTATATTTTCAGTACTTTTACTATATTTGTATCAGGTATCTTTACCATATTTTACTATACTTTACTGTATCATGTATATATACTGTATTTTACTGTTCTTTACTGTATTATGTACCTTTACTCTATTTTACTATGCTTTACGATAGCATTTATCTTTATTGTATTTGACTATACTTTACTACATCATGTATCTTTACTGTATCATACTTTATTGTGCATTACTATATCACCTGTGTTTTACTATACTGTGCTTTACTGTATCTTTGCATATCATTGTATATCATATTATTGTGATTAAATATACGTAACTCCATAATTTAACCTATAACTGCAACACAGACACATGAGCAAATGAACTTTTCCTTCTCCATCATCTGAGAGCAACTACATTTTGCATTTTGTCCTGAATTTGTATTTATGAGTGAATGAATTGTTACTTGTTTTATTTAATATAAAAATTCTGATCCTATGTTTATTGGTTGTCCATGCATGCCTAATTCTGACTCAGCTCATGGTGTCCAGATTTTACGTGCTATTTTAAGTGCTATTACACCTACTAAAATAGATCTCTTGTCAAAACAAAAAATACATGGTCCAATCTCACGACAATAATAGTCTGATGAGTAAGAGATGAGGCAGGGGGAATTAGTGGCCTTTAAATGAGTGCAGAGCAGCAGAGTTTGTGAAGTGTATGAAAACTTTGTCCCTCCAATTATAGCAAAGTTAAAAATGCTTAAACCAGGTCTTAATGAAATGTAACACACAAACTCGGGGAGCTATTTGTGGATATATGAGCTTTCTGGAAGTATGCATTAGTGCATTATTTTTTCCTGGTTTCACCGCAGGGGGCCTGCTTTAGTATTTATTATGATAGTTGTATACTTGTCTCATGATTGGTTTGTGTGAAGAAAACCAGTGTGATATCTGCTTAAAAAAAAAAAAAAAAGCAACCATTATAATCAAAGTAATGATCCATGTATATGACTTTTATAACATACAATGTGTTTCAGACATGATCATGATCTCAATACCCATTAAATGAGATAAGAGGTTACAGAAATGTCATATTTATATTATATTTGCAGATGATTTCAGAAATCGGAAGATGATGAGTTCGAACCCTGTTTAATAGCACAAAACAGACCCTGCTATCTGGTTAGAAATGATGGCCTGCCTCTCTCCCCCATTAATCAGCGCCTGTTAGCGTACGCATATAGAATATAGCAGTTAATGTTTTCCTTGTGCTCAGCTGCACTATGACATTCCCTGAGCAACAGTATATATACAGAGGGTAGTGTTTTGTAATGACAAGCTAATAAATTACCACAGCAACAAATGTACAGCCAGTATAATAATAAATATTTCATCTTCCTAACCGACAACTCATAACCTTTAGTTTTCCAAAACAAAATGAATTTTTTAATGATGACTCTATTTTATGCCTCACCATACGTTAAAAGAATGTGGCACTATCAAGTGAGAGAACCTGCAAGTACAACATTCACCAAACTGGATAAACAGAGAAGCCAGAAGCAATGTCAGCTACATCTTTTTTTCACTTGAGTTAGTCTCAGGGCTCAGGTGCACCAACACATCCTCTCTAAATCTGTTCATCCCTCTACATCTATTCTGCGCCACCAGTGTTATGTCCAGTGACCTGGAAGACACCCACCAGGCACGAGAAAAGAATCCTAGTGAGAAAGACGACACAATGCAGAAAATCTAGCAGAAGAAATGCAGATCCTACCCAGCCAGAAACATGGCAAAATGGAAGCTCATAAACGAACCAACATATGAAAAGGTACAAAGTAGGCTCAGTGGTTAAATCTCTCAGCTAGTGATCAGAAGGTTGTGGGTTTAAATCCCTGGATGATCAGAGAACAACTGTTGAGTCCTCAACTGCTTGTATTCCCTGTTAAATACATATTACTTTGGATAAAAACATCTGCAGAACAACTAGAGCTTCCTGTTAACGACATCAACATGGATACCTCCACCGCCAACAGGTCTAGTCCTTCTTGTTGTTCATTTGTACACCTGAAATACCCTTAATATATACTTCAAGCAGGAAGGAAGAAAACCTATTTCTGACATTTGACCTTGCAGTGACCTTGACCCTGTTTGGATCAATTCCAAAATCTAATCAGTTCATCTGCTGGTATTATATTGAATGATAATTCAATATAAATCCTTTAAACATTCAACCACTCATTCTTGAGATATCGTGAGAAAAAAAAATCTCAGACAAATGCACACATGGATTGCAGATGCACGGACAACCTGAAAACATATTGCCTCCACCACCATAACAAATACATGGAGGTTAGGTTGAGAGGCGGGATTAAGGTTTCTATCTTTTCTACTTCCGTTTGTACGAAATTAAACAAAATTTCATTACATCACCATTGTTTGTTCAAATACGTACAATTGTTTTGTGAAACCAACAACATGGTATTATTCTTTTATATTTCAGGGTTGGGCAAATCATAAATTTATTATCTAGGCCACCAGCCATGCACGGAAGATCTCCAGTGTGCTCCTAGTCCCATGTTTTTGGTAGTGCATAAACTGACCAGACTAAAAAGTGGTAGCTAACTTAATATAATATACTATAACATGTGACAATGTAGCTAAGGGCATTAATTCAGCCTAAAGAAAACCAACAATTTCAGAATTATTATCATTTTCTTACAACGTTTCAACACTATGAGCTGTAGTGTTCTATCCTCACATTGCATGTAAAAGATATTATTTGAGTCAGTTTTGTCCACATACCTGCGTGTTATCAAGTGTTCCTCTTTCTGAAAAGACTCTCTGTCATTTGTGCATGCTATTTAATCCACCTAGTAAAAATCAGCCAAATTCCTAGCCAGTGTGTGTAGTGCAGCAGGTGGTGGGATTCAAAAGCATGCTGAATAGTTACAGTATCGAGGTGCGTCACATCACTACAAAGCGCATTCAGTTTAAACATAACTACACAACAAGTGAAAATTTGTTTTTGAATGTCAATAAGGAGTATTCAAGCAGGAAGCCAGTTTCCATAGGATTCAAGTAACCGTTTGTGTTGATGCCGAAGCCGTTGGAACAGATGCACCTGTGTCCATATACGTGTTCTCTTTCCCTCTTTCAGAAGCCTGTGCTGTTATTATGTCAAATTGAACAGCTTTGAGTTTACTCTAATTTGCTTTTTCTCTATAATATGTAATAACCAGCTTCCTTCCAATCGTTCCTCCAACAGGGCTGAGGAGACGTCAATCATCAGTGCTCACCCCCGTTTACTATACTACTTTCAGAAAGGAAGGAAGAAAAAGTAGAGAGAGAGGGAGAGATTGCCTGGCTAATCTCCAGCTTCGGCACCAACAGAAGTAAACAAAAGCAACAGCTGCACTCCAAACAACAATAACACCACCCGCAACAGCTCCCGCCCTGTGTGAGCTCTAATTAAAAGAGTGCATCCCATGACGCATCAGAACGGGGGAGTGTGTGTAGCGCTTGCTTGTGTGCTTACACAAACAGAATTTCCCCTACAATTATCAATAAGACGACATCAGTGAGAAAACAACAGCAGCATGGCCCTCACATGCCTTGCACATTGAGCTAGTGAGATTCTGTCAGCAAATTTGTCATGATGTGACATTGAAATAAGTCATGGCTTGGGTATGAGGTCAGAGGTAGTAGATGACAGATGGCCTGTGTGTCTGTGATGCTCATATCCATTTTTTTCTCACTTTCACTTTCTCTCAGCTAGCATTCACAGCCAGAGGGACTTCAGCCACATGCTAGTCTTCCATCCTAACACTGTGTATCCAGAGAGAAAAGTGACAGAGGAGAAACCGCAGCTTCCTCATTGGTGAATGTCATGTGAATAGACACTGCAAATTGCACAAAAAATTTTGGCAAATCTGTCTGCTTCTTGTTGTATTGAGCACAGATATGGTTAATAAATTACCATAATGCTACCAGAATCAAATTTCTTCTGCAATGTGTATTTCCAGTGCACCCAAAAAATTCTTTTGCTGGGTTTCCATTCATATTGGGATATATATCTTAATAAATATCATGTATCATGTCAAATCATATCATGTTGTCTTCAAGAATTGTTATATTATATTTCTGTCATATCACCCACCCATAGAGTCCTGTCAGTGAAGCTGGAAGAAAAGGTATAGGAGGAAATAAAGTGAAGTAAGTTGTTCCCTTGTCCCCTGTGAGGCCATGCAAAATCTCTCTTAGTCGCACAGCCTGTGTTCCGTGCATGATTTGGCAATGGCAGCTTAAACAACAGGGAACCAGGACCAAAGCCAAAACACTTTGCAGGTCCTGGGGCTCATTATTCATCATTCAAGCTATCATTTATATCATCGGCAACACTTCCTGTAAGCCTTACGTCTTCCGTAGCTCCTGTTCCAGCTTTACCTTGGTCACGCCCTGATCACTGGGCCTCATTTATCAAACTAGATAAGAATGAAGTTAATCGTAAATTGTTCGCATTTACACAAGAAATGTTGTATTAATGAAAACTGAGGTAGTTGAGAAAAACATTAGTATCCTATTAGATCTCCTGAAATTGTTTAAGTTTACATATAAGGAGACTCACTAATCTGAACCTTGATAGACTGGGTTCAAATCGTACAATTCGTAATAAGTTACGACGATTTTACATACGGATTATGCTGTCAAGATTATTATTTCAAAAAAATTGCAAAAAATTTGTCAGTTGTTTCATATTAATGACTTGAAAGAAAGCAATCCAATACAAATCTATACATTGCAAAAAAAAAAAAGACTTGAACAAAAGTAATAGCACCCTATAAAAGGAGTTAGAGTTAGTGTGTCTGTAGCAGCTGGCACGCTGCAGTGGCTGAGCTGCATTACTGGAATATTTAGAGCATGACGCACTCAGGAGGTGTGCTTTCACTGTTGACATTTTGTCCTTTTCAGCTTTGCCTTTTATGGAGTTTTGTGGACGTGTCACTAAAAGTAACATCAGCTGTGCTGTGAATGTGCTTTCTTAATTTACAAGTGATTTACACAAAATTTTGTACCTCTGGTGGGAATTTAATAGTTTGGTTTGGCCTATGAAAAAGTTTTCCCACTTTACTAAATGATTGAGAAGTGAGGCCCATTGTTTGCATCTTTTCTAGTCTGTGTTTGTTCTTTTGCTAACCCAGTCATCTGTGTTTTGTCTTCCTCAGTATTCCAGTTCCCTTCTCACCTACTATCCTTGTCTTCTACTCTCTTGTCCTAATTATAGTTCCCTAAAATATTTTATTGTTCTTCTATTTTCTAGTTTTGTCATCTGCCTGGCTGTGACTATGGAAAGATCTTAAATAAGAGAAACTGCTTTTACAGTTCACCACTTCTGCCTCCCCATTGATAAACCATAGAGAAAATATGTGTATTAATATTTAAAATGATTTTTAAAATGCTTATAAAAGCTTTATTCATTCAGCTCTTATGTAACTGATTAGGTTTGACGTCAGTGCCATGGCACCGCTGCCTTCCATCAATGGCAAGTGGGAGAGTAATGAAACCCTCGAGTACCATTCCCAGGACTAGAGGCAAGACAAGCCCATCGAGCAGAGAGGCAACAAAAGCCCTGCTATTTTATCGCGGATGTTTTTATCTCCTCTGTGTCCTTGTAGTTTAAGACAAGGCTCTTAGGAGAGAGTTATGGGAGGTTAGGCTTGTCAGATTTGGGTTTAGAGACCTTCAAAATTCCTGATGGCTTAATCGAGTGAGGGGATAGCGAGAATCTAATATAGGCTGATAAGTATTCATGATTGGAGTTAGATGACTGCTAGAGAGCTCTTTATCAGTGTAAATTGTATTCCTTTAAATCAATACACAATGGAAATAGAGAGATAGAGAACTAGGATCACTGCAATATCGATTACACTATCAAAATTACATTTCCGTAAATAAAATCACAAGCCCCAGCATATCATAATATGCCATTTTTGGAATATTGGTTGAAATGAGATAAAATAATACCAATGACACAATATGCCACAGCAATTCTGGCTTTGTATAGCTGTACACGGCCCCTTTTATTATATGGACGTACATGGGAAAATCAGGTCCTATAAATGAAACTCACCGAAAGTACATTGTAAAGCTCAGCTCGGTTCATGATCATAAGCCACTAAACCACTATGAAGATGACATGACAAAGATGCAGCCTTTGGAAATGTACGAGGCCGCAAATTAGCTTTCCAGCACATCTTAATGGACCATTCCACCGACATGTGGGTGGGTGATGAACAAATGGTGGCCCATCAATGATAATGCTGCACACTCGAAATGCCACGCTAGTCATTCCACAGTTAAATGGCTTTGCTAAAGAGGACAGTGACTTATCGATATCAGGAAGACATTCCACTTTACATGACAGATACATGCACAGGAAAAGGACAGAAAGGAACTCAAATAAAGGACGTGGGCTTCATGTAGAGGGACAGAAAAAATATTTTCTTCATTTGTTTATACAATCCTTACCTCACACACATATCACCTCAACACTGGAGGACAGTTACATCACCTCTGAAACACTTCTTTTAGATAGTGGACGATTCAGGCAAAATATGGTTACAAAAAGGGACACAACAAATAGTTATGACATTAGCAGAGGTTTTATAGGCTTAAATGTAAACAGCCACAAGGTTTGTAGGGTGTGTTCCAGATGTAAGGCTTCCGAGACAGGGACTGTTTCAATCGCAGGTCACAAGTTCAGGCAAATTTGAAGTTATTAAATGTATCCTTCTTGGTTTAGGCAATCTCATAGTTCTGTTCACTTTCATCAAACATGGCCGACCAAACTGTCACTCAGACGGTGGAGTATGTTAACTAATATAACTGCTCGTTTCCAAGACAGCTAGCATTTTTCCACTTATAAGTAAGGAAGGAATAAAACACAACGGGGAGTACTGTTATAGGAAAATAATCCGTGCCAGGCTGGTCTGATACCACCTCGAAGTGGACTATGTTCCAAGAACAGCACATCTTGAAGTGTCTTATTCCTTTTAAAACACAGTAATTTGCCAGTGATTACAATTTTTTATTTATTGATGAACACATCACACGTTTAACTGTTAATATTTCAAATTAATGGTTGTCATAAGTCATTAAAATGTTTTAGCTATCATTTGTGATAACTTATAGTAAGCTTTATAGATGATATCTCTGAAGACCGTGCCAAATGCGATGAGTGAGATTCATTGGCAGTTGCCCAATGAGACAGCTACCTTCAAGGATCAGGTAGTAAGACCTTCAGAATGGAGCACACCTACAATATCATCGATGTAGCTATGAGGTTATGTTCTGGCAGCTAGCTTCAGATGAGTTCATTTCACAGGGATACGTGGGTCACGTCAGAGTGGTAAATGGTAAGACACTCATCTGCTATGTGGGCTATGTCTGACTTCGGATCAAGACTACCCAGAAGTGTACTGATTTATCAGAAATAGCTGATATTAAAAGCCCCTGTAACTTCTAACCTAATGCAAAACCATGAACATGAAATCTATAAAAGCAATCAGTGACACCACTTTGGTTATTCTAGATGCCGTTATCCAAATCCACTATGCCAAATCAAACCGCCTTCACATCAAAACTACAATACATCATGAAGCGAATCAAAATCAGATTTTTTTCAGTGAGCAATGAACCATTGTTCTCCTCTCAATCTGCTTTATTGAGATGTTTCATTGTAGACAGAGCTTTGTCTACAGCTGTCATTCCAGCAATACACTTGTTTTAGCAGTTTTTTTGTTCATAGACTCACGCTGCAAGTATTTTACTTCAGCTGAGATCAAGGGCTTTGTGGAAACACTTTCAGAAACCAGGAACTCAATACTTTGAGACATTTCACTGCTAGTCAACAAAGAAGATTTCAAAACAATGTGACTGTCAAATGCAGTGTATAGAATCTCAAATTGAGCTTATTCAATAAGGCCCTTAAACAAACTCAGGACTCAGTTTGAAAGAGGAACTCCTTTTCTGCTAATATGTATGTATGTAATGTATAACACACAACAGATGTGCAGATTATTTTCATATAATAACATGGAATGGAGTGTGTTATTCTGCTTATACCACAGCTATTTGCCAGTGATTACGATGTTTCATTTATTAATGAACAACACACTGTATATTTTAATGGTTTAAAGTTACACTCAGTGTTGTGGAAAGCCTATGAGACAAGTTAGTTCCTGTTCTCACTTAAGTTACAGCAACACTCATTCCTTCACCCACATCTCCTTCTCTCTCTCTCTCTCTCTCTCTGTTTCTCTCTCTCACTCTCTCTCTCAAAAAACACAGCTTGTCACTTTACCGTGAAACCTCAAAGTGTGAACTGCTCTCTCCGGAAGACTTTTCTGTGCTGGGAAACTTTGCAAACCACCGTGAGTGTTACAAAGTGCTGACATCCGAGACTCCTTCCATAAATGTTAAATAAACTTCCCCTAACAGAAAAAAACTTCACCACATCAACAATTATAGGTTTTCTTTGCTAAACAAATTTTTTTTTAATCCGTTTATTTCTAGTCTTATATGTAAAGCGTCTGCCATACAAATCCCTGTGTATGAGCTGTTACTATAGAAACGATAATGTATTTGAAAGAGTGCATTAATATACATCTATCATTCAAGTTAAAGCCGGAGCCATGCGGTTATACAAAAACAATGCACTTCTGACCAATCAGATTCGAGAATTCAACCACACTGTGGTATAAATATATCTATATATAAAAGGTGCTCATGTGAAGTACATGCTGTAATCACAATCAAGCTGTTCCTGCTTTGGCCTTTTGATAGTATTGACTAAATCTAGATTTATTAACAACAATGATTATATTTATTTCGGAACACTTTGTCTAATAAGTCTGATTAGATATGTTATATAAATCTCCTTATATTCGCGCACTAATAAGAATTTTCTACTTGCTTTTTTGAAACGCTGAATTTTTTTCAGCTTTTGGAAAATTCCCCTATTGGGAGAAAACAAACAAACAAACAAACAAACAAAAAAAACACCTAGTGTGAAAGCAGCCTCGTAAGTGTTAGGTAAAGTGGCTTGCACATTCTCACATTCTGATGCTGTGACTCCTTTGGAATTCGACTTTCTTGGATCCTGCTGTTGTGTATGATGCGTCTCGTCCTGCTGACTCAGTAACCTCCATGTTCTGAATTGGGCAGCAGTCACAGCAGCACTGACAAAAATGTTCTTTCTTTATTTCATTCCAATAAAATGCGCCGGCACGTTGGACATTGGACGCCATGCAGCCAGCTTCAACAATTCAGTGGCTGCTCAGTTACTTCATGGAAGCCAAACAGGGCATGTCACTGTTTTACTGAAATCCCTCTATATGTCAGCAATGGGGAGAATAAACTCACTGCTGATGCTATTTATTTTCCCAAACATATTAATATGGCAGCAGCAGCAGGGTCTTTCAGTCTGATAAGAGACGAGAGATGAGGAGACCTGTCGACCTCTGAGAATCTCTTTTATTATGGATGTGACTCTGGGACATATTTCTATCTGGTTGGTTCTGCACACACACACACACACACACACATCAGCAGAATTGCAGTGTCTCAGCGCTCTCCAGTTGCTAGCCACTCTCCCGCTCTCCTGCGCTCTCATTGGTGGAGAGCGGGAGTTGAGGGGAAATGCAATTGGACGAGCGCTTTGATTAATTTAGCTTGAGGCGCACAAGAGACTGAGTCGCTGCAGAGAAAGAGAGGAGGGCAGCAAACACACACATACATATGTACGTACATATATATAAAACTGTCACACACTGCTCTACAGAACAATTCTCCAAAGCATATCATCCCCCCAAATCCATCTGCATTACTGTACTGACCTTCAATTCCAGTATCAAATGAAGAATCTCCTCTTTAATCGACCCACGCGCGGAAGGCATATGAGATTTCAGATCAATAAGAAAGATAAATAACAGCACAAAAAGGCAAGGGAGAGAAATGAAACCAAGTGGTATAGAGAGGAGCTTAAGCTGCACAGGGGTCATAATTCTTCTATGTGGAAAATGAAATAAAGTACTGGCCCAGGTGACGCATCAGTCCTGTTAAATTTTCACCCAATTGGCCACTCATTTTTTACCGTCTTTTTCTCCTGATTTCAGCCATTGCTTACTCTCACCCACTAACTAGCTCTCGCAATACTCCAAGCACAACTAGTTATGCTTTCTTGGACTCCTAGCCAGGGATGGCTCAACTTCCTAATCTCGTAGTGATCAGGCGGATACTTAGATCATTGCACTATTGCGCCAACAGACTCCAGGATAATGCTATGATCTTTTTTGAGCCTATTTATACAGTCCTCTCCGAAGGTATTGGAATGGCAAGGCCAATGCTTTTGTTTTTGCTAAACACTGAACACATTTACGTTTGAGATCAAAAGATGAATATAAGACAATAGCTCATAATAGCTCAGAATCTCAGCTTTCATTTCATTTTTTTTTTGGAATACTTGAAAAATGGTAGGTTCAAACAAAATGTGCCATGCTCTAAATTGTTTAACACATCTAGATGTAAATATCAGGAAATGAAAGCTGTAATTCTGATCTACTGTTTCATATTCATCTTTTGATCTCAAACCCAAATGTCTTCAGTGTATAGCAAAAAGAAAAGGAATCGGCTTTGCTGTTGCAATACTATCAGATGGGACAGTATGTGTATTAACATCTGGTTTAGACTAGAGGTGTGCACTGAGACTGGGATCCTGTGGGACACAAGAAAAAAGTCAAATAGGAACCTTGCAGGAAAAACAAAGGCCATGTTTATTAACATTAACTTGAACATGAGTGTGCGGCTCTGCACAATGGATTTACAGCATTCATTCATCCTTAGTACCTGCCTTGTCACTAAGGTCACTGTTTAAATTAAGCTAAAAGTTTGTTAATAATTCGGGAAATAGAACCAACTAAATTTGTTAGAAAATATCACAGGCAGGTACAAACAAAAGTAATAATTGTGCATTAAAAAACATCTGTAGTTGAGACCAATTATGAACCTGAGTGATGTAGCTGGGGCTGAGGAACTGTCAGAGCCAGAATTCACAGAACATACTGACAATGCTGACATTTCTACCTCTGGGTTTTTTCCAGTGTTTCAGGAGACACAGAGAAAGGGTTCATTTAAGTTTTTAAAGGCCACGCCCACTTTTAGTTTAAATCTGGATACAGCTACGTGTATTTTGAGCATTAAACAAATACAAAGACTGATAGTGGCTTTACACCTTTAATGTGTATGATCAAGGCGAACTGGATGCTTTCCATTTTCATGCGTCCAAATTCAAATACAGATTCAAATCATTTCAGGAAATGATATTTTAAGAAATATAATAGGAATCTAATCAAATACATACATCTGATCTTACTGATCTCAAGTATCTGGCTATATACTGGATATTCCCATCAAGTTTCCAGTGTGAAACATTGAGATCGTGCATCTTCGTGTTCCGTTCTTGTAAGACGAAGCTAGAAAAGTTCAAACTCATTTGCTCAAACATGTAACCTTCAGAATGATTAACTCTAATGAGCCCTGATGGGTACAGCTCGCTCCCACTGCAAACCTTAGAGAATTCATAATTCTGTCAAATTATCTTTCTCTAAAAAGACCCCATCGTTTTTTCTTGGAACTTAGTTCTGTGATAAATAAAAAGTGCATAGTGGATAGTCAATATCAGGGGTTAGTCATTAAAGCATAACTTTTTACACTGTGGCCCTGTTCAAGTCAAGGGTGAGTACTGAAGTGCTGAATTTAATTAAAGCTACAGTATACAGTGTTGTTAAAAATTAAACATACGTAATTATTGAGTCAGGGAAAAAAATCCTTGATATATAGATATTATGTAGATATCATCATAAAACCCTAGTTTTAGGCATGAAAGAAGTCCAACTGCATGGTGACAGGCAGCCAATTAGGAGAGAAAGAGCACAAGTGTGTAATAAAAAAAAGAAAAATATGCTAATATAAGATGAAAATTGATTCAGGAGCAGTGAAGTTTTTCTTGCTGAACATTAATTTGTTCTCTAATTTGGTTGGAAGCTAGTGAAAGATTTATCAGCTGATTTATCCTCATTGTGGAATTTGCGTCATTACCCAGTTGTGAAGTGGCTTACGATCGCCAGCTAGTGTTTGTGAGTTCCTCTGTGTTTTTGCATTTCAAACTGGGTTCTACTGAGTGTAAATGAGGCATCCGGGTCATCATCTCATCTCAGTGTGTATATTTATTGCTCTGTGTTTTAGCTAGTGCACTTAACAACTAAATATAGACCGTTTCAATGAGAAAAACAATAAATAAGTTACCGCGCATGTCCGTTCCTAAAACAATTCTTAAAGGGATTTCTGTGTTGTGCCATTTTTAAATGCAAAGCCGTCAAAGCAAAATGATTAACTCGTAATTTATGAATCTCCTGAGAAGCGAACAAACAAGACATATACAGAAATTAACAATAAACAATCATTTGTGAATACCAGATACTTTAAACAGTGTGAGAAAACAGATTTTTTTCCCTGCAGACTTCAAACTTATGCCTGAAGTGTTTTACCCTGATATGCATCATTACTTTGTTGAAATGGAGTGAGTGTGTGTTAACGTCAGAGGAGCACTGAAAGCGTATCATAGTTTGGAGGCTTACAACTATTTCTTTCAGGAAGGGTGTGAAAGATTTGCTTCTACATTGCGGATGGCATCTGTATTGTGTATTGTATAGTTGGAGCAAGTCAAACGCTGTCTAAAACCTACTCAGCACGGTTTATTGCTAGAAGGAAGGAGAACTTGCAGGCGGACACTGTAATGGCTGGGTGAGTTAGCTAGCTAATTGGTTAGCTTTCTTGTTTGGCAAATGAATGCATTACACAGTTCAGTATTCACCTGTTTAGGATAGAACATGCAGTTCTGTGATTATCAGATTAAGCTAGGTTTGTAGTAATGCTGCTGCAATTCTTGTGGCTGTGGAACAATATGTAAGGAAAGGTATAAATGCCTCCCTCGTCAGTGACCTGAGGGAATATCCGACAGCAGAACATCCTGTCCTTAACAGGACTACCACACACATGAATAATGGTTAATTATGGTGAATTATGGCTAATGTTTTCAGTGCTGTTTACCGCCAACCAGATATATCCTAGGAACAGTGACGTCACATCCTGCGCTCATGAATATTCATTTGAAACAATATACAAAGGACACAAATTGGGTAATAAAAATACACACATCGGAAGCGACCAGAAGTGATAGCTTTGCTCTGTGTTCTCTTTATTTTAGCTCTGGCTCAATCAGGATTGGAGATGTACAGAACCTCGGGGAAAGTGCCTACACAGCATTGCGATGTGAGACACAAGCCAACACAGCAGCATGCTATGAGATACAGCGGAGCAAAGGAGAGGTTATGCTCTTTCACCTGGTACTCAGTAACCGTGAGTCACATTGCCATTATTATAGCCTCAGAGTTGTTAATACTTGCCGCATCCAAAACTCCATAATGCCGTACTACATACGATAGTTTTCAGTACACAATAGGTGTAAAAATTTAGGCGCGCTACCTTATGCACATTATGCAGCCTTGCATTCACTTGACTTTACACTCTCAGCTGTGATATGAATCCATGTAGTGGAAAATGAGCTGCACAATCTACGTTATGAAATTCTTTTTACATTCAGCAGCTTTATTGAATAAATGGTATGTTCAAAAGGAGTATTGTTATGGATATTCATTCATAAAGAGAAGCAGAGAAGCAGCAGCCTTTATTTGTCACATATACATATATATGTATATAGGGTTAGAGCGCAGGGTCAGCCATGATACAGCGCCCCTGGAGCAGAGAGAGTTAAGGGCCTTGCTCAAGGGCCCAACAGTGGCAGCTTGGCAGTGCTGGGGCTTGAATTCCCGACCTTCTGATCAGTAACCCAGAGCCTTAACCACTGAGCCACCACTGCATTTATAAATGCAAAAAGTCCTTTTACTTTGACACATACAGTAGGTCTTTTCTTCTTGCTAAGAATGAAATTTTTTGTGGCTGAATCACAAATATTAGTAATATAGTGCATTCATAGGTCCTTGTGCTATATTATACCACATGTAGACAGCATATGCAGTGAATATGAAACTATCTGGGATTTGGTTTAAGTGTGTAAAATGAGCTTTTAACTATTAACTATTAACCAAGGATTTCCCAAATTCTCAAATATACAGTATATACATAACTTTAGTCTATATTTGTGTACTGTTTATCTCCTTAATCTTATTTTTGTTACATTTTCACTTCTATTACATTACTTTCCATCATACTACTATATTCTATGATGTTCATGCTACCATGTATGAAAAGTGCTCTATAAGTAAAGCATGTTATATAGTTTTATTAAATATCTTAAAATCTGTCTTGTCTCAGCTCTTAATAATTTTAGGAATACATATGAACCGAATAATATTTCAGATTCATTTTCCTTTCATTAGTGATGAAATAATGACAGGTCTTCAGCTGGTTCAGCTTCCTGGCACCAAAACATGAGTTCTGCTTCATGAACCAAATGGGCGAGCTAACTGTGACAGCATCAAACATCTGAGCTGACGTTATTGTGTTATTATTGCAGTATAGGATGGTTATTATGGGAATCGTGGGCCAATATTATTGGAATAATGACTAATGCTGGTTTTAAGGTACAAATGCTCAGATGGTGTTAAAGGCTTGAGGCAGTTTTCTGTGGACTGATATTGGTTGTTCTCTCATTCTAGGCCAGCACTGCACTGCCCCACACGCACACTCTCACGCACACACACACACGTCACTCTCCCCTCTCTCAGCATGCTGGCGTAAAAGCGTCTCTCTCACATCTCACCAGCTGTCGCTCAGCAACAGCGGGCACCATGTTGGCATGACTCGGCACAATCTGCGCTAACAGACAAAGAGAGAAAGAGGGAGCAAGAGAGGGTGAAAGTGAGGAAGTGTGTGAGATACTACATAAAATGTTTGATTCTAGATTCAGATTCTGAGCAACAGCAACTGCACTGGTTGCAAATCTGCACTAATGTATTCTGCCAAAACAAAATAAAATTCTTTTCATTACCATATACCCATGCACTCCTTGTGTGAATTTGAAGAAATGATGAATTGACAATTTCTATCATATGGTATCACTGGGGGTGGAAAAGAGAGAGAGAGAGAGCAGATAAACAGTTCTACCACTACTTTTTCATTCATTCAATCATTCATCTTCAGTAGCCCTTTTATCCTTGTCAGGGTCATGACAGATTCGAAGACTATCCCGGGAACACTGGGCGTGAGGCGGGAATACACCCTGGATGCAACACCAGTCCATCTCAGGTTATCATTCACACCTAGAGGCAATTTAGAGTTGTCAGTTTGCCTACTGGCATGTTTTTGGGAGGTGGGAGGAAACCAGAGAACCCTGAGGAAACCCAAG
This sequence comes from Pangasianodon gigas, assembly GCA_022758105.1. Lineage (NCBI taxonomy): Eukaryota > Metazoa > Chordata > Actinopteri > Siluriformes > Pangasiidae > Pangasianodon > Pangasianodon gigas. Next base: position 5,616,392 of record CM040475.1, read on the forward strand.
AGGACACAGGGAGAACATGCTAAACTCCATGCAGACAGTAACTTGAGCTCAGGGTTGTTTTTGTGGGGAAAATAAGACATTAGATAATGGTGTTGGTGGACGTGGAAGTTGCAAACATATTTTGTGATCTTTGGTGTAAGTGGTATCCTGTCAAAAAAGTAGCATATTTGTATCCTGTATTGTGTTATCAAGCTGTGTGGTTTGACGCTGTTGTGTTACCAATCAAATCAGCTCCTCTTATTCTATTTAAAAACCGAGAGCCGTGCCGTGACATTTTGGTAATGATCTAAAAGATTTCACATTGATATTCTAGTTATAGAAACACTCAGCTGGCTGACACAACTTAGAGCTATCTCTGTGAGTGCAAGAAATCTGGCAAGTCTTGACATCAGTTTTAAATTAATTCTGTTAATTATATGGCAGTCAACATAACTGAATTGTTTGTTCTGACTTGACCTAGCTAAAACCGTTCAGTCACTTTCATTCATTTAGTTATATTTAGTAGTTGGGCAAAGTAAACTATTTATATTAACTAGGGTGAAATAAATATTGTACATTATAAAACTGGATCAGAACTAGAAGGGGACTTAGCCTGAAATCAGGACTTTGACCTTGCATTTGCACTAAGAGAAGGTCCTGGGAGGATCGTTGGAAAATAACACTCTTGTAGCAGATTTCGAATGTCACCTGCACTGCTGTACTGCTTCACCAATGTTAACACAGCCAAGTTGATTTCTGAGCAGTGGGAGATAAACAGAAAAACACTGGCGTATGCCCAACCAAATAATAGTTATTCCAAGACATTGTGTTTGAGTCCATGTGAAAATAGAGCCCTATTTTCTATCCACACTTTAGACTCAAACCCAAAGTCAAGTACCAAAGATGGCTAATCCACTGGAACAGTTTAACCAATAATTTGATGCTGAGGAAGAGGAAAAACATCACACTTCTTGAGAGAAGGTCTATTCAAATTCAGTTCCAAAGGTCAGGCTTTCTAAAGCATACAAAAAGCAAATCCTGCAAGAGTAACAGTCTGCTCTTTATCAGGTCCTGGATCCACAATGAATACACAATTCCTGCCATAAGATATTTATTTGTCCTTCCTATGAATTCGACAGATAAAGAACTAGAACTAGACTTTACTTATGAAGGTATAATGGAATTATTTTGAATCAGCAGGGTTCAGATGAGGTTTGGTAGGTGGTGGTAGCTCAGTGGTTATGTTTCTGTTCAGAAGGTTGGGAATTAAATCCAAACACTATTACAAAGCTAATGTTGGATCTTTGAGCCAGACACTCAACTACTCAGCTATATGCTTAGAGTGCATTCCACCTCACTTGTAAGTCATTTAGGATAAAAAGAAACGTCTAACCTTCTAAATGCAGCCTGCTTAATTTTTTAAAATTGTCCCTTGAGAAGTTGCAAGGAGAAACTTGTTCGATATTTAAAGGACTCACATTGGTTCTGGTCATGCTATTACTAATTACCAGTATGTGCTGCTTTCTGTTGTTAGGGCCGTATTCAGTCTGCTACTTAAGTTCAAAATTTATTTCAGTATTTATGTCGGGAATGTTTCTTGAATCACAGGTACTTATGTTGATTTTCTGAGCAGCCCATTCAGATGCCAGATTCAGTCAAGATGGCAGATTTTCTTGAGTAGAGCTGTCCGATACGTGGTTTTCATTTGTGTCTAGACGGCCACAGTTAAAAGCAAGCACTTGAGCCAGCAACAAATTCAGGAAGAAAATGATAACTGAAGAAGTTTTTTTCTTCACTGTTAAGTATAATACAGTGTAATGTAAAAGCAAGAGACAATATACTAATATACAAAAAGAAAAAAAATCAAAAGCAAGGTTCAAGGGCAGAATTGTGCATAATTGAGTCACTATTCTTGCTGTCAGTAGATATGTCTTTTCATATAAATGAACTAAATGTAACTAAAGTTGATGATTTGTTCAGGACAGGCAAGCCTACAGGCCACATTTTAACAAATGTTACAAAGCACCATAGTGAGAGTGAGTCCATGTGACCTGCGGCATCCATGTGACCTTATGTGCAGTTGTATATTATAAACATAAAGCAGAAACTCCAGTGAAACACATTCTATATGCTTTCTATACACTGTGAACTTTCTATATAACAATGTCATGATTGGGCAGCCTGCAGTTTCAGAACTAAGTAAACTAAGTGCATTTTCAGAAATAAACGAAAGACTTACATGTTGTTTGTTCACTGTCCCACTGTCTCATATGACATTTTATTGAAATGTGCTGTAATTACAGCTGATCCAACTATTCCCATGGCACCATCGTACATTTGGGCATTTGTAAAAGCAAATGCTGTCATGCCAGTGTAAATTTCAATGTGTGCATTGAAGCTGAATGAAATTACTGGAGAAAACCATCAAAAACGATCTAACAAATATTTCTTGCTCCCGAAACACTGTTTATTGTTTACAGTACAATGAAAACATGGCTACTGGTATAGAACTGGTATCTATAGTAGCTTTTCATTGATGGAGTGTTCTGACTCAACATGCTTTAACCCATGTGATTTTCTCATTTTCCCATTGTTGGTCATGTTCAATAGCCATTTTCAGAGATTACCTTATTTCAAAGAAATTCAGTTTCTTTTGTTACTCCATTTTTCCGAGAACATGTTCCAGTTCTCAGAAACAATTCTCGGTAGTAGCGGCCGTACACAAGCCCAATGCACCCAATACACACAGTAGTTAAAGGCAGCGATGGACCGTTCTCCTTTCAGTGAAGCTGTAAGAGCGTTCTGTATTAAAAAACAAAAAGCCCTTTGAAGCAGTCAGGATCAAGGAGCAGTGAACTGGAGCGAACAGTAGAAAAACTCTCTCGTGGTTAGAAGCTTTAGATTAGCAGAAATAACAGAGCTCTGAATGGTGAAAGTGGGACCGCTTGCAGAGACTCAATGGCTTTCTAATTCAACTGAGAGTCTATCATTACTGGTCAACCCCCCACCAAGAACAAAAACATACAATGAAACTCGCTAGCTTTCTCGGTTTCTCTCCCTAGTTCATTTTTCTCTCTTTTCAATGTGAGAGAACTTTCACTTCGTCCTCAACAGTGTCTTCTGCAGCAGATGGTGGAAGGCGATAAAGTCATTACCAAGAGACCAAGTTCTCAGAAGTATTGGTTGAAACGGAGTCCAAATTGGCCAAACTTGAGCAAACTCTTGAGTTAAGGGCTCATACGATGCAATTGCTTTAGCCCCCTCAACAGTTGTCTTTCTTGACTAAATCACAAACACCCAGCTCACGCAGAGAGATGATGGAATCTACAGCCATACAATGTGCTTATTTAAACCTAAAACCTACATGACTGCATTTTGACTCTTCTTCAATAAACGAGAACATTTTCCATAGCAGTACTTTATCCACTCCACTCCAGTTGGCATTACAGTCATGGTTGTTGGCTGTTAGTTTGGTTGGTGTTGTGGTCTTTTGTCTACTTCATTTTGTTTAGCCTATTCTGGGCATAAATAAAGCTGATAAAAAGACAATTTTGAAGAAAAAAAAAAAATTGGCATGGAAACATGGTAAAAATCCCACCATGGGACTGATACAGAGCAAAATCACTCTTACTAACAATTTGACTTTCCCAGTACAGAATGAACTCCCTGGGATTTAATTACAGTTGCTCTTCTGGAATAAAACATAAATTCCCATTGCATTATGATCTACAAAGAAACTTGGACTTATTCTTAAACGAGTTTGATTTCCTTATTGTTTCCCTGTGGAGTGGCACAGAAGGCGTGCAAGCGATGAATGAGCCTGATGAAATCTGATTATGTGGCCCCAATAAAAATTTATTTTTCCAATGTAAAGTGAAATGTACTTGGCCCGATTCACTTTAATGAATATTAAAAAAAAAAATCTACATTAATAAAATCTAAATGACTTACACTACATAGATAACTATTACTAGGACATTTGACCTCATAGAAAGAAGGTGGAATTTGTTTTAGAAAATGGTCTTTGGGAAAAGTACAAAAAGGTCATTTTAGTTCCCGTTCCATTTGCTCCCTATCTTAATTGCACACATAAATGGACACCTACTGCTAAAGAGGAAAACTGTTGAAATGTGATGGACGCTTTGACCTTGCTAAGAAAAAGCTTAACTCTGCAGTAAACACTGGGTCACATGGACCACCTAGCAGAGGAGGGGTAAGAGATTTATATAACTTTTGTATGTGCTTGCCCTGAGACCCAATGCCTGGGCCACTGCCTGGATTAACAGACATAGAGATTACACCATTGTCTTTATAAACTGGTTAATATCTCCAGGCTTAGCATTGATTTAGTGTCTGTTGGACTGTTGTTACGGAGAGATTACAGCAACGGTCGTAAATATGGCAGCCTGAGTCAAAGCTGCATTTGTTATGTGTTTCTTTAGAAGTCTGGGTTCACTGCCAAGGACGATGTTTATTTAATCAGTTATGAAATCTTATGAAATTGTTATATGACATTGGAAATGTATCTGAATGTCCTCTTCAACCAACACACATACACTCACTGTTTTTGGCTGGCAGGAGTGGAACCCGATGAGGTCTTTTGCTGTTGTAGCCCATCCGTCTCAAGGTTTGGCGTGTTCTGCTCACCATGGTTGTAAAGGGTGCTTATTTGAGTTAGTGTAGCCTTCCTGTCAGGTCAAACCATTCTGGCCATTCTCCTCTGATCTCTCTCATCACCAAGGTGTTTCGACCCGCTGAATGGATGCCTTTTGTTTTTCGCACCATTCTGTGTAAACTCTAGAGACTGTCGTGTGTGAAAATCCCAGGAGATCAGCAGTTTCTGAAATACTCAAACCAACCTGTCTGGCACCAACAACCATGCCATGCTCAAAGACACTGAGATCACATTTTTAACCCATTCTAATGATTGATTTGAACAAAGCTCTTGACCTGATTATATAATTTCATGAATGAGCATGTGCACAGGTGTTCCTATTAATGTGGCCATTAGCACCTTTATACTGTTATAAGAAAGGGTTCTTCAAAGGTTTTTTTTTTCACTTACGTTTACATGTTACTCATTGGGCTGATATCCCAAGTGACTTTACAGTGTAGACACACATGAGGTTAAGGACCACACTCAAGGACTCATGATAATAGACCAGTTACTTTAACCACTGAGCCACCACTGAGTCATTTTGCACTTTTAGATAGATAAGAGTTCTTTGCTACCTTACACGAAACCCTCTATAACAGGAAAATCCTCTGTTCTACGCTTCTGCAGAAAACCTTCAAGGGTTTTTCCCAGACGTACAAACCAAAGAACCAATTTTTTGGGTGCTAAAGGAAACATTTTCTTGGCACACTGGCAGAAATAAAGTATTAAACTGAACTTTTTATTGTTGCTGAAATGGTAGTGTAAATGTTTTGTATGCATGAATGTATTGGGAAGGTGAATGTGGTGTATCATTAAATAGCTTTTAGAGTAAAGTGGAATTTAAGGTCCAATTATGTATCTTAAATTATTTTTAAAAGAAAAAAGGTGCACCCTTGGTGGTACCACATCATTGAGAAGGAAAGATAAGAAAGCATTCTAGCTTCCTAAACAAGTTTTAATTGGAATCCTTTCTGAAACGGAAGGCCCAGAGGGACAAACTGAAGAAAGCTTTGTGCTAGGCTTGTGAGATCGTGTGTAATGTACCATCATCCTATTGTGTCCCCTAACTTTCGCTGATTGCCAAAAGTATCACTTGTGCCTTTGAAGGGGCGGCAAGAAGTGGGCGTGGCCAGACACATGTAACGTGTCGTGTACATGTGACGTCATTACTGTGGAAAAAATAACACCGGAAGCTGGTTAGGAGGTGGCTGTAGCTGCAATTTTTGTTTGATTAACCATTAACATGGTCATGAATGCCGGAAAACTGAAGTCGGGACTGTAAATAAACGTAACAAGTTATTAGCTGTAACAAAGTTCATCATAAAATTGCAATAAAATTAAATAAACTATGCATGCATCTGCTCTGTGTTGAACAGCAGCAGAGGTACTTATTATATTCTTGCATAGTTAAATAACCGTGATAAATAACACACACGTTTTACCCCAAGAGTGTAGGATGCTAACACACTGTTAATTATTGGCATTTCTTAATGACGAACACTTGATGTTGACTCTACTATTCAGCAGTGAGGTTGTCTATGATCTGCTTTCAGTCAATAAGAACAAAACTTATATCAGTGAAGAATTGTGTACTCTTGTTTCAGAAATATAATTTCAATTTTAAAAATTACTAGCTGTTGATAACTAATAAAATAAGAACAGTTCTTGACAGTGTTTAATCAGGAAAGAGTGAGCAGGCTTAATCTTATTGTTAAATAGTAACAATCTTCAGTCTGATGGATATCTTCATTTAGAAGGTTATACCAGCAGCTCTGAGTCTCTTCTCTGCTTATCTGCTGTTGGGTGGTGGGAATTTTACTGAGGCTTTAAAAGCTTTAGTCTATTAGAGTGATTGGTGTTAGAAGCTACTGCCGCGTTATTACTTGCCCCTGCTATTGCTGCTTCATTCCTTCATGGATTGGTTTCATGTTATGGAGCCACTTTATTGGAGACATATTAAGCCTAGGCCTAGACTGCGGCCATTAAACGGATTATTTATTATCTTTCCCCTGTAGTGTCTGATACAGACCAGATGTTGCAGTTCCCATTTCTGAGCACTAGGTGCAATAATAACTATCACTCTAAATGGGGCAGGGAGCACACTGCCCCACGACTGTGCAACATCTATAAAGGTGAGCGAATCAATGGAATCTGTCAAATGGGAACATTTTGTAACACTGTCGGTCACTCAAAAGAGGAAAATAGTATGTCAACAGAATTTAAAATGTATGGAGATGTGAATAATGACAAGGAAGATTAACATTTGTGGAAAGGATGATATATATGCCTCTATAGGGCCTTTCGCACCGCTTTAGTTCCAGAACTAAATTTACAATACTAAAGTACTGGGCGATTTTGCGCGAACTATGTCCCAGTACCATTTAAAAGGTTGCATTCGCACCGACAATGGGCACTAGGAAGTGACGTAAGCCGGTCGACAGTGACATCATTTGTGCGCGGCGTTCAACAACGGAAACAAAGAAGAACAACGTAAACAACCAGAGGATGGAGGACACTGTGATCGGAGCTGTGTTTTTGCTGTGTCTCGTGTGTTTCACAATAATGGACATGGAATGTCGACGTATACGTAAAGCGATTGAAAGAACGGTATGTTTACACTGCGTTTTAAATCATGGCGGGTGAGGGCGTTTTCGTACGCGTTTGGCCAATCCACATCTACTTACGTCATGGATAGTACCAGTTGTGCTGGTTAGACCCTGCTCCGGAGTAGGAGCTAATTTGGTTCTCGAAAAAAGGCAGTCCGGTACTAAAATCGCACCCAGTTCCGGAGGTGCGAAAATGCCAAAAAGTGGGTAGTTCCACAATTAGTTCAGGTACTATAAAAAGGTTCCCGCGGTGCGAAAGGCCCTTATGAACGAGATGCTACTGAATAGAACACTGTATCCAATACTTTTAGTTTATTTGATTTTATTATCATTTTCTGACAGTTATTTGTGAACGCAGCCCTTGAACCTGAAGTCTGAGGTGATTTTGCTATGAGCTATCTTGGCTGTGTGTTCATGTTTTTACGATTTCCTGACATTGTCTGTCTGAGTGAGACATTTCTGCATCAGCACTCTGACACCACACATTCATCACAGAAATTTTCCCAGAACTCACTCACTCACTCACACAGACAGACAGACAGACAGACAGACACACACACACACACACACACAGTGTCCTTGCGTCTCACTTTGGAAGCTGTAAATTGTGCTCTACAGGACACGCACATTCACAAACATCCTTGACTGCCGACAACTAAATTTGGGATCAGACATTAAAATGTTACTTTACTTAACACCAGTGGAGCAGCGTTTCATACCGTCAGGCACCATTAAAGTCAAAGAAAGTTGATTATTTAACCTGCATACTTCATTTGAAGCATTATACAAGTCTACTACTATGAAGCAGCAGATGTGCACATCAGGGAAGCAGCAGAGAATTGAATTTAAGCTTTAGTTTCTAGCTGGCTATTTTTAGTTTCAATTACGAGTGCCATCAATTACGGTGCATCTCGTCGGCGCTGCATCCAGTCGAGATGCCTGAGCTCGAGGCACTTTAAAAGCTAATTCCTGCAAACTGCTTGTTTCAGAGCTGTGATTTGAATCCAAACACTGCTTCAGACCAAAATGGTCTTTAGAGGCACTATCAAAGAGAATGTATAAAAAATAAAAGAGGTGGAAAAAGAAGAAGATGCGAAGGGAAATGACTTAACGGGACTGAATCCTTCAGGGTTCTGTTAGCAAAATAGATATTTATATCTCCAAAATTAGAAAGGTAATGTCATTTAGGGTGTACACTAAGAGGTCAGACCTCCCCTCATAGAGTTTTGTCTCCTAAAATAACTACTAACTAATACTAAATGGAGAAATGTACTGTATGTTTAGTAGGGCCGTAATGCAATGCCACTATCTGTATTGGTTTAGTACTCCAAATATTCTTATCTGTTTTCGTATTCAGATTTAAACCAGAAGTGGGCGTGGTCTTACACCGGAAAAGCCATTATTCATTCATGCATTATGACGACAAATATCAATTTGCAGAACATAACTTTATTCAACTCCTGAACCAAAAGCTCTGTAAAAATGTTCTTCCTCTAATGTGGCTAACTATGTTTCAAAACAATGATGTCTTTCCCCAATCAGAGAACTTGTTTTTGGTTGACAACAATATCCATCTAATAATATCAATATCTTATCAGATTGACTTTAGTTTATTGGTTCGTTACATTTCAGAAAACTCACTGGACACACTACCAGAATCTACTATGAAGCTGGAACTCAGTGCTGCTGTGATTTTAAATGGGGTCCATTAAGTGGCATTTCATTATAATGTCCATATGATTTTCCAGCAAGATTGTATTTTAAAAACAGTGGACAACTTTCCAAAAACACAAGTTCATATTTGAAAAATTAATTGAATAAATTTTTTTTTTGGAGACCCCAGCAGAGATTTGGGCTGGGCAATATTGCCAAAAAAAAAGAAGGAAAGAGGAAAAAAAAAACTTTTCTTGAATATGTTTTTGTTCTTACATAATGCAATTGAAAAATTACGCAATTTCTTTATAAAGTTTTTTATTTATTAGAATGGACTTTGGAAAAATTATCTTCATGGAGCTCGCTTTGTGCACAGGGGCATTGTCATGCTGGAACAGGTTTGGGCCTCTTCGTTCCAGTGAAGTGAAACAGCATACAAAGCGTATCACATATGGGTTTGATGTTCAGGTGTCCACAAACCTTTGGCCATATAGAATATATGGAGTGGCGGCTCTATGAATACATCAGCAATGCGTGTGCACCACCGTTAACTTTTCCCCCCCATACAAAGACTGAGAAAAAGAAGAAATAATGTGTCTCCCTTTTCCTATGCCCAGAATTTGGGGCTGGTTTCAAGTCTTTTTGTGCAGTTAGGATTGGGACTTTTGCTGAAACCTGGCAACGCTGTTTGCTTTCAAACCACTGAAAGTAAAAACCTTGCTTTTTTTTTTGGGTTTTGTCCTATGGGATTCGAGTTCAGATGCACACATGTAGTCCCACTGTGAAGCTTTCTGGCAAGCTAAACGAATAGTGTATTTGTAAATCATTTAGATCACATTATCTGTTCAATCTGATTAATGTATTCATATTCGGTGTTATTGTGGAGAGGTGTGAATTGTTTGCCCAACAGGGGGCTCACACCCCTCCCCTTTCCCATCACCCTGCTCACCAGCAGCTAAACACAGAGTCATGATACTCTACACACAGAAACCCAACAGTGCCCTGACAGACTTGTAGCAATAAAATAATTTGTTTATACTGATTGAAAATGTCCAATAAGTTAATTTTCATTCTGTCGGCGGAATGGAACGCCAGTGTACTGCTAGAAAGGTTTAAGATAAATAACTCAATAATAAGCTGGGACTTTATTGGGATAAGCAATATTTCAAAACAAATTAATCCAGTCAAATGGATCATTATAAATGATTTACAAAGCTTTACAAAGCAACAACGTATTTCTCAAAGAATCATTAATGTGCTCTTAATGAAAACAAATAAATAACTTGCAAGATAAGGATAAAAAAATTACACTAACAATCTCATTCAGTCCATCCATCATTAACATTATTTATTTCTCTCATTCATGTAAAAAGTCTCCTTAGACTATTTGACACAAATCTCTCAGAAGATGCATAGTAATATGTTATAAATGTCCTATATTAGTATTGTTCAAGTAGCCTTACCAAAATCTACATCACTTGAGTAAAGTGTTAATTTACTTAATTAACTTCAAAAAGATATCAGGATGACGTCTGTTAGAATAAACCTTTATACACGTTTCTGTAGGGTTATGTTAGGGTCATGAAGGTCTTGTTACCTGTAAATGTATAACACTTCAAACTGAAACATCAATCTAATATCAAACAAAACAAGCTATTCAATAAAAAAGATTTAGATAAGCTTTAAAAGGAAGGGGCAGCCAGACGGATGAACAAATACGCAGTTGGATGAACTAGCTGAGGTTCTGCTGTGTGCCAGCCTGATTAAATATGTTGACTCTGTAAGAGCCAAATCCACTTTTTCTGCTGAAGCAGGATTAGCCTCAAAGTATTAGCTCACTGTCCTGAAGTGCTGAGTTCAGAACTAAGATTCTTTCCAGATCCTGATACACAGTAAGCAGGTCATGCTGGACTGGGGCTCAGTACACACACACATGCACACACACACACACACACGCACACACGTTTAAACACATTGCTGAGACATGTGACAGCTTCAGTGCCATCTCTATTAAATATGTTCTTCACGCACGAGAGGACAATATTCAGTGTCAGAGAAACTCACATTATGAATGTTATTGTATAGAATACTCCAGAAGCCTCTGTATGATTGACATATACAAACTCAATGCAGTTTATACAGCCTGATTATGAAAAATACTATCAGATCAGAATGTGATAACCCACGATGCAGTGGTGTGCTCCAGTTCCCACTCAGAAGTTGATTGTTTTCCTATAACAGCATGAACCATTGTGTGTTATTCCTTACATACCACAGCAATTTGCCAACAATTATAGTTTTTTTATTAATTAAAGAACATAACATCATACCTTTCATCAGTTTGTAGTTACATTTAACGTTGTGGAACGTCCACAAAAAAAAAAAAAAAAACTTATCTCTTATTATTACAGCTACTGTAAACATTTCCCTCACCAGTCTCTCTTTTTAACTCTTTAATGAAGTTTATGAGATAAAAAAACAGAAATCGGAAAACACAAACTCTTGTCCTGAACACCTTCCCATGGTGGAAAACTTATTGACGGTTACAAAGCACTGACACTGGAGACTCCTTCCATAAATGGTAAACAAAACTCCTTACCGAAAACTTCATCATATCAATGACTATATGCTGCTGAATAACAACATGTTTTAAATCTGTTTATTATTAGTCTTAGATTATGTGGAGCATACACCATGCACATCCCTGTGAATGAGCTGTTACTATAGAAACGATAAAAATTAGACCACTATTTTGCTGCTGCAACTATTGTCAGAGCTGCTGTTCTAGAAAATTACAATCGAAATGAATTGAAAACTGATTCAACCGGGCTGTCATATGAAAGAGGAATAAAACAATTCAGGACATGCTATTACTGAGAGAAAAAAATAAATAGACCAACCAAAAAAATCATGTTCATGTCCCTCAGTTAGTCAACTGTGAGTACAGAAAACTTTACCTGTACATCTACTGACATACAGTGGGGTCCAAAAGTCTGACAACACTAGTGAAACTGCTTCTATTTTGCATTATTTTCTAAATTAATACAGCAATTTTCATTACAAATTATATTATTGACAACAACTAGAGTGACAAGTAGAATCTTTGAAATATTTACATGAATTTCAGAGTTTTTAGTATTTGGTATGTCCACTTTTTGCTTTAATAACAGTGTGCACTCGAGCTGGCATGGACTCCACAAGTTTGTGCAAAACCTTATGATCCAATTTTAGATCAAATCCATCAGAGTTTCATCGGAGCACGTGCTTCAATAGAAGAGATTAGATATGAGGAAAATCTGACCTTTTGTACAAAGCAGTTAACATGGTCAATATCACACATTTGCTTACATTTAAATACGGACCTAGAAATAGTGCAGAATCTTGAATACTAACTATTCATGATATTGAATATTTACTATCTTTGTTTTAATTATTTCAAAATTCTAAAACCTTCTGTTGATTTCCAATTTTAAATTAAAAAAAAAAAATCCCAGACTTTCAGTGTGGTCTCAAACTTTTGGACACCACTGTATCTTTTAAATAAATCCCAAATGTATGGATTCTGCTCATTGAATCATACAAAACAAACCATCCACATGCTTTTCTATAGCAACACACCCAAATCCTCACTCATGTCACTCAAAACGTCGCTGTTTTCTCTTACGTTCCCTCGAACAGACACGCTGACAATCTCTCTATCTGCTCAATCTGTGTTCATCTTCATTCTGATGGTACATTTATCATTTTCTGTTACTGATTGTAGGATGTGTGCAAATAAAACACAAGTCTTCTTTGCAGGAAGACAACAAAATATCTAATTAATATGCAAACAGCCTTATTCAGCACATAAGTCTGGAAGAAATGGTCGAGCGCTTTGGTTTAGTGAGGTGAACGTTGTGTAGGTACCTGGGCAGTCTTTGCAGTACAGGCTCCACTGAGTTTATGGCAGTTATTGATGTCGATCTGACACGCTGCTCAAGCTAAAGGAAACTCAGTGATCTGACTGCTCTTAAGGAGGGTGTGCCAATAGACTAATGTATTTATCCAGTGTAACCCAGAGAGCGATGATGCAGGAAAGCAGGGAGACGATCGGGCCACGCAAGCCACTCTGAGCCGGTTAGTACGGTACTCTGAGGCCAAGCCGAGGATAAAGCAACTGAGACTAACAGCAAGAACATTATACTTTATATAACTGTACTTGTGGGAAAGGAGGGAGGAATATGTGAGGAAGCAGAGTGTGTGTGCGTGTGTGCGCGCGCGTGTGTGTGTGTGTGTGTGTGTGTGAGAGAGAGAGAGAGAGAGAGAGAGAGAGAGACAGAGACACAAGGACACAGTGTGCTTTTAAAGAAAAGACATGAAATCACACGTGGACGATCGAATAAGCCAGAGAAAGTGGCACCGTTAAGATTCAGAAAGAAACGGGGTACCATGGGGAGACGGAGAGACAGACAGACAGAGAGGCAGGCAGACAGACAGACAGACAGAGAGGCAGGCAGACAGACAGACAGACAGAGAGGCAGGCAGACAGACAGACAGACAGACAGACAGAGAGGCAGGCAGACAGGCAGAGAGGCAGACAGAGAGGCAGACAGACAGATCCATGTTTGTGTATCTGCTTGTAAAGCTGGAGGAGGATCAAGTCATCTTGATCCTGAGGAATAAAGGAGTATAATAAGTAAGAAAAGTTATACTTTATGCAACAGTACATTGGAGTCGAGTAATTAGGAAGGAAGCAGGGAGTATTTGGAGAGTGTGTGTGTGTGTGTGTGTATGCACAGAATGGAGGAGGTGAGTAAAACCCCGGGGCTGTGTTTAACAGGAGAAGTGCAGGACTGTGTAGTGTGTGTGAGTTTGGGCTTCGTCCAGAATCAGTAGAGAATCTCAGCTGATGTAGTAGCCCCATAGCTGTCTGGATCTCTTTCTGTCTGTCTATCTGTCTTTCTAACCGTCTGTCTGTCTGTCTCCCTACGCTATCCCCTTTCTGTCTGAATCTTAGCAGTGCCCAGTTTTCCTATCCTATTTGTCTTACCTTTCACATGTGTGAGTTCATGTCTTTTATTCAAAAGCACACTGTGTCCTTGTCTCTCTCTTTCTCTTTCTCACACACTTACACACACACCAACCACTTATCGCTCCAGCACCAGCCATGACTAACAGAGAAAACACAAAGCTCCACACATATGGACTCACACTCACCCACGGCCAACTGTGACCCACATCGAAAACGCACGCATACACACACACACACACACACAAACAAACCAGGCCCAAGTCAACAATGCATGAAGGCAGAACTGCTTTGATCATTTTTTCATATTTCCTTTCGCTGTGGATTCTACGCTACTATAGTCATGCAGTTTTCAGGATGGATTATATATCATTTATGTGACACTCAGTATGAGGATGCAAGCTTAGAGAGTTTACAAAAACAGATTTTACAAAACCAGAAGCAGGGTCATTAGACCAGGAAGTGAACCGGAAATGCACAGGAACCAATACAAGACCTAAACTGGAGAAGTTCAACAGGCAAATGGTCAAACAAAGCAAAAAGAGGCAAATAAACTAATTTTTAATCTTATATCGATTAAAATCCTGATAGCTAATCTTTAACTGCTCATAAACTTCGAAGGAGGTGATGAATTTGCTGAGGCGAGCCTTGAAACTGTAAATATCTGCACATTACAGTTTCAAGCTCATACCAAATGTCCAAAACCTTTTATTTTATATGAACCAGTTATAGTCATTACATACAAACGTTACTACCTTTAACCTCAGCTCTGATTCTAACCTTAACTTTTCTTGCCTTGTGTAAATTCTTGGTGGTTCGGGAGACTAATGTAGCCCCTGATATCAAAATGTGCCATGATTTCAGCTCCAGCTTGTAACTCAAAGTGAGCGTATACAGACTAAGCTACAACTCAGTGTTGTGCCATTTATATCATCACTTTCCACTTTGATGTGTATTTGTGCTGCGTCTCTCCTGAGGTACAGCATTCAATACAAATCAGGGCTTTTTATTTTTCACCTATCTGTGTTTGAGCTGGAGTAATGCTGTCATGTTTTGCTTTGCACTGAATGAGACACAGAGAAAGAAAAAGAGAAAAAAAGAAATAGAGAAAGAAAGATGACTCCTTCGTGTTAAGAGTTAAACCTGAAGATTAATCACTACACATTTTATTCCTGATCCCAACATGATCATTTACTTGTGATGCATGGTGCGTGCAGTTAGTCGCCATCTTGCGAGTGATTTGCTAAGAATTATTACATAAATAATATCATGTGTAAAGAAGGTAGAGAAAGCAACATTTAAAGGTTTAGAGGTTTGACTTTTTGTTCTCCATAGAGATTTTTCTCCATAGGCAAGCTCAGATCCCAAATTAAACTAAAGAATGCGATACAGGTCAACATTTATGAAGCACTGGGAACACTTGTGGGTGAAATGAAAAGTATTCCAAAAATTAGGAAAATATTTAGGCATGTAGGATATACTGTACTAAATACTGAAAAAAAAATAAAACATGTGCAAGGTCGATAGAATTGGTAATATGGAGACCATTTGCCAAGTCAAAATAATGGCAAAGTGTCTCTAAGTTATAACCCTGTATTTTGAGGATAAAGTTGGTTTTATATTAATATTCACCAGACACCAGCAAAAATGTTGCAGCTGGCTTACTTTTGTCAACATCATAAAGTTTGTGCTGAATGTATTTTCCAAAAGTACTCATTTATATATCAGTTGGCACTGAAAAGGCCTTAATTAGGCTGAACCTAATTAACCAAAGTTCAGCAATTTCCCAAAAGCATCATATTAATCAAACAAAGCAACCAAAACTGCAAAAAGCTCATAAAAACCTATCCGGAAGCAATTCATGTGCAGTCATTATCATAGCAGTGGCTATCCTCTATACATTTAACTCATTGTTAACAAAGTTAGTAAGTTTGTGGTTTGAAACATTTACCATGAACTTCAGGGGCTTAGTTTTAAGTGTTTTCTTTAAGTGTTCAGTAAACCATCTGGATGTTTCAGTTGATCTCCTGTGTACCATTTCGGTTGGCTACACTGGCAGACTCGACTGTCCCCCACTGTCAACATGGTCGAAAATAGCTGCAAGTGCCCTCTAGGCTGCCCCTATGGTATATAAAGTGCCCTTTAGTGTGCCCTTACAGTGGAGAAAACGTGAAGAAGTGTCCTACTGGCTGTCCAACAAATGAGAAAATGAGATGAAGTGCCCTATAATCTCTCCGAAATGCAAGAAAATGAGATGAAGTGCCCTCTAGGTATTGCTGTGCGTGAGAAAATGTGCCGCTCTGAGAGGCGCTGCCCCTCTGATGTTCAATCAGTTAATACTACAACACCTTTATTCTGGAATTAACTGTAACCCCTTTACCATCTCAGCATTTTATTCACTTATTTAGAATTTTTACTTTATGTTTTATTCACTTTCCTTTCATAATCAAATTGCTGTGTGAACTTGTAGAAATACTTAGTGTTTATGCTTCCTGGCAAACTGCTTGCTCTCTCAGGTAGTATTTCTCTTTAATTTTTTTATTTTATTTTTATGTTTATTTTTTAACAGTCTGTTTGCAACTAGTCACTGCCTCAGACACTCTACCCATGGGCCACAGAGGATCCGATATATTTTGTACACTTTTCTGGCCACAGGTTTCCGGATCATGAAACTTGCAATTTGTTTAGCTCTTCCATGTACCATCCAAACATTTGAACTTTGTGACTCACTGAGATTTTCAGAGCAAGATACACTAATTGGATCAGAGTCACTGGAATTGTCACTGGAATTTTCTGGCCACAAGCTTCAGGATCAGATCAGAAAACTGCAATTTGACTGGCTCTGAACCCTGTGACCCAGTGATATCTTCTGTGCAAAATATACTAATATGACTGGAGTCACTGGAATTCTGTCTAGATTATTCATCTATGAATAAATAATCTAGATAATTCATCCATATAGCAATATATATCACTATGTAAATATAGCTATACCTATATATTATTATATTTTACATGACAATTATCTATCAGCAAGTGTATAACATGTTTTAAATGATCCAATCAGCCACAACTTAACAGTTCTTTCAGTTTCTGTGTTAAAAATACTTGAGAGCTACTGGGGCGACAGTCTGTTAACGTGACTATGTATTGCAATATATTTACATATAGCAGCAGGTCGATAAAGCAGACCAATAGAGGACAAGTGTACTTCCATGGAATTTATTACTATAAGAAAATCTTTGCTGCAGATGGATTTCAGTAATAAACGGATCCCGGTAGAGCATCTGTATTCTGGTCTGTTTGCCATGGGTGGCCTGAGATGATAGTTCTGGGCTGGGCTTGAAAAATGGGCAGCTCGAAAAAGGCTTACCGGCCGCGGCCTAGAATACAAATCAATAGGCTGCTTGTTTATTTATTTTCCCATGCCAGAGTTCCATCTTTGTATGAGTAATCTAAAAATACCCATGATGCCCGACCCGGTGACTTCACTGCTCTGTGATTTCTAAGTTCTCTTCTGTTATTATCTGTAAATTAAAAGAATGATTTATGTACCTGAATATATATAGCACGGACTAAAGTCTGAATCTACTATTTTTTAATAACTTATCAAAAACTGTAATTACATTAGCAATTTTACAAGCTTTAGAAATCCTTGCATGAAGCTGAATATCCTGTTCACACACAGTTTGCTTGATTGTTGCAATGGCATACTGTATATTTAAATCGTAACTGATGATAGTGTCTGGATCCACTGTGACCCTGACCAGGATAAAACACTTTCTCAAGATGAATGAATGAATTAATATACACTCATCCCACTTATTAATATATGCTCATCCACCTCAGTGGTCAATGTGAGATGCTTTTCTGCTCACCCCGGTTGTAAAGAGTGGTTGTTTGAGTTACTATAGCCTTCATGTCAGCTGGTCATTCTCCTCTGACCTCTCTCATTGACAAAGTGTTTCAGCCTGCAGAACTGCCGCTCACTGGATGTTTCTTTGCTTTTCGCACCATTCTGTGTAAACTCTAGAGACTGTTTACTTGAAAATCCTGGGAGATCAGCACTTTCTGAAATACTCAAACCAGCCTGTCTGGCAGCAACAACCATGCCATGGTTAAAGGTTCCTATTAAAGTGGGGTGGTGAATGTACATACAGTATATATACTAAATATATTTACAGTGTATATACTATATGCACATTTATTTACATACAGTATATATATTTATAGCAGCTGAATATATTTACAGTGTATATACTATATGCACATTTATTTACATACAGTATATATATTTACAGCAGCTGAATATATTTACAGTGTATATACTATATGCACATTTATTTACATACAGTATATATATTTACAGCAGCTGAATATATTTACAGTGTATATACTATATGCACATTTATTTACATACAGTATATATA
>CM040475.1:5634824-5646133 GCA_022758105.1 Pangasianodon gigas
TACTATATGCACATTTATTTACATACAGTATATATATTTACAGCAGCTGAATATATTTACAGTGTATATACTATATGCACATTTATTTACATACAGTATATATATTTACAGCAGCTGAATATATTTACAGTGTATATACTATATGCACATTTATTTACATACAGTATATATATTTACAGCAGCTGAATATATTTACAGTAGCTATTTTCTGCTACAGAGTCAACTCTCTAAACACTGTGAGAAATCTTTTCACCGAGCGAGTTAATGCAGGGTGTTTACCTGCCAGGAACACATTTTTACTCTTGTTCATCTTTGTACTTTTTCCATGCTTTTTGTTCCTTACCAGAAGACACTCTTTTTGGGCTCTCTTTGCCCCTCCCTCTCTGCCCACCTCCTGCTTTAAATTCTCAGCAGGGGAAGATTACAGTTTTGTAGGTGGCAAATTGAAATTTGGTTCTTTTTAGCCGTTGGCAAGAAGAAGAAAGTTGAGTACGGTGTCCGGAGATGTATTTTCTCCTGTTTCTGATGCAGGCACTAGATGATACACTGACTGGAGTTCAGTCCTTTGACCCTCATTCATTCCTTTCTACATTCCTTTATTTATATATTTACTCAGGGTGCAATTAGCACTTTGGTGAAAATAGCAACGTTCACTATTTGTACCCATTTCTGTCATTGTCAAACCCACAGGCTCCAATCTAAAACTTTCTAGTGATTTAAATGACACAATATAGTAATTACTCTACTTGCTATTGCAGCTGGTTGATGGTTTTAATTTCTTAGTACTTAACTGTCAACATTACTGAGTGCTATGTTTAAGCAGCTGGATAAAAAAATGTCCCAATTCTATTACACTCTTTTTGTGTGTATGCTATATGGCCAATGCTATTTTCACCTGGGTGCAAATAGAGTCGCTACTTTCTCTTCTTTTTGATTTTAGTCACTATGACATTCCTTTCGCTTCTATTTACACAAGCACCCAGCCTACAGGAGGATCCTTAAACATGGCAGGGGTGAACAAAGTTGGATAAATTTACTAGCCAGGCCAACTAGTTGCCTGGATCCTTACCCGAGCAGGCTAAAAAGTGGGCGCTAACATCATGTAATAACATATGGCTAGTTAGTTAGTTAAGTACATTAATACAGAAAGAAAGAGTATATGAAGCACATTGAAATAGCACGATGTCTTTGCGTCCTTGACATAAAGTCATTTGCTGATGTTTTGGCTATGAGAAGTCTTCACATCGCACATAAAAAGACATTATTTGAGTCTTGCTAGCGTATTTATTTTTTCTCGATATGTTGAAGTGTGGGGTGTTGTGCTAGCAGGAGAGTTACATACTGTAGATTACATATTCTAAAAATCCTTCCAAGGGTGAAGGACGTAACTTGTTATAACTTGGAGCTGAAATGGACGCTCCAAAAATGAATGAGGCTTTAGATGCTAATTTATTATTTCTCTGCTCTACGGTTCCCGAAAGTGAAACACTTGGCAACACGGAGGAGATCGGAGCCGTCTGCGATGGTGTTGATCTATAATTTGACAGATTTGTGGAGGATTTTTTCCCCCCTACATTGTGCTGAATGCTGCAAATCCAAGACGAGCGAAACTGTGTGTGCCGTAGGTGCTAAATGATTTCTCACACTTTAAAACATCAGCTGATGACTGAGCCATGTCCCGAAGGGAGAAACAATAAACCTTGTGTACAAGATCCAACCGTTTCTTTATATAACAGCCCACTAGGCTTCCATTCAAATCGTTTTAAGGCGCTCCTTCCAGAACAAGCCCTGAAGCAAAGAGCGCGGCACATCCAAGTGACACATACAGAAGGCATGCTGTGGGGTGTATGTGAAGCTACACACTATAGAAACTCTCAGATTTCATCTCACCTTGTGGGAAATTGTGAGAAAAGTCTGTAGTGCCTATCTCCTCTGCCTGTGTCACTTCATTCATTAAGGCATGAATCTTCATTAGTGGTTATCAGTGAATAATTAACAACTAATTAATGAGTTTGGTAAAGTGCTCAGAGGTTATATACATCAGAGGCACTAGAGGGGAATGGTGTAGGAATGATGTGGATGTGAGGATGGAGGGAATTTGTGTGATGGAAATTTGAGATTAGGGATGAATGACAGAATTTTAGTGTTAACACAAAGGTTTTCATTACAAATGATATCAGTAATAACCTGAGTGAAAAGTGAAATCTTAAAAATTTTACATGAATTTCAGAATTTCTTAGTATTTGGTACGTCCCCTTTTTTGCTTTAATGACAGTGTGCACTCGAGCTGGCATGGACTCCACAAGTTTGTGTAAAACCTGATGATCCATGTTCAATCCATGGATCCATGATCCAGATCAGATCCATCTGTGTGTCATCCGAACACGTGCTTCAGTGGAAGGGAAAAGACGCACGGAAAATCTGACCTTCTGTACAAAGTTAATATAGTCAATATCACTAATTTGCTTAAATTTAAATAGTGACCTAGAAATTGTGCAACATCTTGAATACTGAATAGTTAAGATATTGTGAATTTTTTGTTCTAGAATTTCCCAAAGTCTAAAACTTTGTTTATTTCCAGTTTTAAATTAAAGAAAAAAAAATCCCAGATTTTCAATGTGGCCAAAGACTTTTGGACCCCACTGTATAATTTAAAAAATAATTTAAAATAAATTCATAATAATCCAAAAAAAAAAAAAAAAAGAAATCTTCAAGTAAAATTTTAACCCCTCCCCCCAAAAAAATGATTAATATCCTATTTACATAACATTTATATATTTGCAGATTTTTCTACGCAGTTACACTTATTATTATTATACTATATATACTACTATTGTTATAGGGAATATGAGAATTCTTTTATATCTTTACATATCTATCTATTATATATATATATATATACATATATATATATATATACACACATATATATATACACACACACACATATATTTTTATTTATTTAAAAAAGTATTATTTATTTTATATATTTAATTATGATATTTAGGCATCCTACAGAGTGAGCAGAATGAGGTTCGGGACGCAGCCCTGAATTCTGGTTTAATGTGTATTATTTGCCTCTCAGATGTTACGAAATTCCAAAAGTAAAAAAAATATATTTTTGACCAGAGATGGCAGAGAGCTTCCCGAATGATGATGATTATTATTATTTCACTGATAAACAACATTAATGAAACTCACCAGCCTGGATTATAGCATTTTCATTTAGCTTGGAGAGAAGGCAGCACAGTCAAAACTAGAGAATTCTAGCTAAAGGAAACAGGACTCACCTTCTGTTTGTTCGTCCTTCACCTTTTCCTCATTATTCTCTGATATCAGGACACTTTGTTGAGTGCTAGCTCTTGCAGATCAAGTGAGAGTACCGTGTAAATGTTTGAAAAGCTCTTTGCTGATAAGAAATGCATTGCTCTTCTTTAAGTGCCTGCAGCAAATCACGGGTTTATATTAAAGCATTCCTTCTAATACCTCATTGTTTCTATAGTAACAACTTTACAACATAAAACCTAATAATGAACGGAATAAAAACGAGCCGTTATTTAACAAATCATATTATTTAACAACATACAGTATAATCACTGATATGCTGATGGTTTCTCTAAGGAGACATTTATTTAACATTTATGGAAGGAGTCTCCAGTGTCAGCACTTTGTAACAGTCAGATGTAAAGCTGTAACCAGGTTTTCTGACAGGAAAGTGTTCAGGAAGGAGGGCTTCTTGCTAACATGGCAAGCTTATAGAGGCTTGTGAGTGAACGACTGTTTATAGCTGCTCTAAGTGATAACAGGCACTAACTTGTTTCACAGATGCATTACATTAAATGTAACTAGAAATACTTTAAAATTATGATGTGTCATTGATTAGGACAATAAAAAATTGTATTTGAGAAATGACTGTGGTATAAGAAGAACAAAACACTTCCGGATGTGCTGTTATTGGAAAATAATAAACGTTGGGGTGGTAACAGTAACACCGCTTCAATTTCCTATAACAGCATGTCATGTCATGTTTTATTCCTTTCACAAGTTGAACTCAGTGCCAACAGCCTCGATGGGGATGTCTCCGCCACCAAGTCTAGTCCTTCTTGTTACTAACTTATATGCCAGAACTAGCCTTAAAATATATTTCTAATGTAAAGGAAGCGATTGAAAAAACCTCAGACATTTCAGACATTTGACCTTGCTGTGACATTGACCCTGTGTGGATCAATTCCAAAATGTAATCAGTTCATCTGCTGGTTACAGTGATAATTCCATAGAAATCCTACAAACATTCAAACACACGTTCTTGAGATATAGTGCTAACGAGGATCCGGACAAATGGACGCATGGATGGAGGGACGGATGGATGGACAGACGGACAGTGGCGGAGGCATAATAATGCATAAACACAACACAACTCATCTCAGAGTAAAACCTGACTTACCTTGACACTGCCATGACTAGAAACACATGCAGATAAAAATAATTCATGCCTGCCCTGAGCTCTGTTGAGCGTTCATTCAGTACACTGGATGCGAAGCCCTGTAAACTGACCTTTCATATTAATTATTGTCCCTACATTGTCCTGAGGCTTAAGCCTGACTATTACATAACCTAGTGATTACTACAGCCTGTGTTTGCTTTGAAATATCAGACTTCTGCTCTGCTAACAAGCACGCATGAACAGTGTCATGCCTTCCTTCATGTGGTTAATACAAATCAGTTATTGTGCTAAATGTAAGGAAGAAAGCCCCATAAAGTGATGCAGAGTCAACGATGGCCTGCAGTCAGTTCCCAGCACAGCGCACTGGATTCAGTATGCACTGAAAATAAATAGTTCTATATTTATATGCTAAAGCTAACATCTCAATATCATACAGATCTTACGTCTAATCCAAATGCATACACGATGTTACGTGGCTGATTTCTGTATTCGTTTGGTTAGGACAACACAACGTCCCACTGACTGTACATAAGAGGAAACAGTCAAGCACTTATTAATAGAATGTATATAATCAGCTCATATACGGACAATGAGTTTGTATTTTGAAATGAATAATAAAACCCATGTATGATATATGGTATTTTAATGATGACAATGTAAAAGATTTATATTGGAAAATTATATGTGCGGTCAACTGTAGTGTGTGGAAAACAAGGTGCAATCAATCACATAGAAGTCAATTAGAGCAGAAAAATGAACAGCTGCGTTTTTAAACAAGTTATAACTCAGCTCAGGAAAAAGGATGAGTAAAAATATTCAAAAATTTAAACACAACTTTTTAACTGACCTTTAGAACTTTTTTTAATCTTTCTCTCTTGTAAGACTTTTTACACTCTTGGAAAAAAAAGGGGTTGTTCAAGGGTGAGTGGTTCATTAGGTAATTGAGTTCTCAGCTTCCAAATAAAGGCTCTACTTCTACCTTTTCTCATAGAGAAACACTCTGCTGCAGGCTTCTGCATAGAACCTTTAACAAAAAAATCCACCCTGACCAACTTCAGTGTTTATCATTAATATGTGACATTCAAAGGCATCCAATATTCATTCATCTTCAGTAACCACTTATCCTGACCCTAAATTTCCCCTTGGGGATCCTTCCATCCATCCATCAATCCATTTATCCTTCCTTCCTTCTTTCCATCCATCCATTTATCTATCCATCCATCCATCCATTTATCTTTCCATCCATTATTCCATCCATCCATTCATTTATACTTCTGTCTATCCATCCATCCTTCTATCCATCCATCCATTTATCCTTCAATCCAACCATCCATTTATCCTTCCATCCATCGTTCCATCCATCCATTCATTTATACTTCTGTCCATACATCCATCTATCCATCCATCCATCCATCCATTTATCTTCCCATCCATCATTCCATCCATCCATCCATCCATCCATTCTTCCATCTGGGTCATGATGGATCTAGACCCAATCCCAGGAACATTGGGCACAAGGTGAGAGAATTTCAGATGGGATGCAGGACACACATTCACACACTCATTCACACACTCATTCACACCTAGGGGAAATTCTGCTTGGCCAATCTGCCACTTGTGGCTATTTTTTTGAACAGTGGGAGGAAGCTGGAGAACCCAGAAAAAAACTCACATGAACGTGAAGCACTTGCAGAACTCCGCACAGACTGCAGCCTGAGCTCATGATCGAACCCAGGATTCTGGAGCTGTGAGGCCGAATTCTTTTGGTTTAAGCTACTTTCACTGACATATTTATACTTTCACATATACTTTCGTTGGCTTCCTAGCTAGTGTTTCATCATCAGCCATCTTTGATCTGTTGCTCAGAATGCCAAATTGGATTTTAGAACAGGAATGACTTAAGGTACCCTGACAACTTGTACCTGTTATTAGCATAAGCGCACACAGTAGCTAAAACAAGATAGCTTGCTATTTAATTTAGCTGGCTAGACCACAAGCACCAGAAGCCTGTACAATGAATGTGCTACTAGCTATTTCACTTAAAACACTCACCTTTCTTCTAAAAGAAAATGGTTTTCCTATTTTCATCACACTCAATCGCACAAACCATGGACAATGGGCTAAACCATTTTTTTTGGGTTAATTATTCGGGAAATTGAAGCATAATCAATATTACATTATTTTGTGTTTTTGCTTAAATTCTGTTTCAATTAGTATGATTTCGCTTATTATGCATACGACAATTCAGCCATAGTAAGGGGCTTATGGACTACTGGAATATTGTGGGCCACCCATGGGCTCACTGAAACAGCAGCAGTATAATAAGAATTTGTACCAACATCACCCAGTGGGACAACTATGTGTAGTAAATAATGAAGGCTTCTTAGGTATGTAATGATGTTCGTATTATTGATTTTATACACTGATGTGTGTGTCAAGAATTCTCTCTGAGAGCAAAAGAGCATAGAGTGCTATGACACTCTCATAGCATAGGGTGTCAGTTTCTACTGATATGGAAGATATTTTATTATAGCGAGGGCATTTAGCAGACCACATTGTGGTTAAAAGCAAAATGACATGATGTCGGGTGATGGCTTCTTTCAAACAAGCCTCCAATTAAAGCAGAACCTCTGGCGAACTTAAAGTCAAATTCATAGGGCAAATAAATAGGGGTTTGTTTTCACTGTGAAGGAACATTTCAGCCAAAAAAAAAAAAAAAAGCAAAAAAGCTGACGATAAATGAAAGATTATCAGGACACGATCTTTGCTCTCACCTTGTAATTATGTGTGAAGGTATTGGAAAAAATATAGTAATAATAATTATGTCATGATTGTAAATTTTATATAAAATACATCCACACAGAACTGAACTGGAAAATACTAACACACCAGAAACACATTTCCTGCTCAGCCATCCACATCCTCTCTACCCCAAGCGGCTGAATGCTAACTGGCCGAAAACAAGGCCTGTAGCTGACAGGTTAATCTCTGTGGTACACTATAATAAGCTTGTTCACAGCACTATGACCTAGCTGTGCCTCCGGTCAAACACGCTATGTCATGTCTAAGTCTGCTCCACTAACTTCAAGATTTCCAATGTGGCCTAGATTGGATTGGCTGCCTCTGTTTCCATTCAAGATTTCTCTCTCCCAATCTGTGCAATATATCTTATAAATAGAAACGGTTCTGTACATCATACACATGCTGCCTGCACATATACTTTGTTTGTGGAACCATATTGATTTAATTGAGTATGTTTAAACAAATTTGGCGTAAAAACTGCAACCCTGGCAATCATGTCATTAACTGTCCTGTCCGCTGCTCCTCCCCCAAATGGGGTAGCGTGATTCCTGCCCCAATAGGCCTCTATTAGTGCTTGTTGCAGTTCCCAGTTTTGACCACTAGGTGCAATAATAACTCTCCCTGCGTCTCAATTCACCTACTATCCGTCCTAAATAGTCCGACATTTAGAATTACTGCTTCCCAAATCGTAGTATTTTTTAAATGAGTATCCCAAAGGTACCCAGATGGTCTACTATTTCCGATAGATTTTCGAAGTATGGATCCATGGACACTTTTTCAGCTAATATTGCCCACAACTCCTTGCGCGAGGAAGGAGGAGTTTATGACGGTTTTCTTCGCCGAATTCAAGGACGCATTGTAGAGAGGTGTAAATGAAATGTGGAAAAATAAATCAAAGGAATAGTAAATTATAAACTATGTATGGAATAAAGAATGAAGAAAAGCTGAAATGCAACGGGGAGTATGTTTACGGTGACTGTTCTCTTCTGTTACATGACGTGTCCCAGTACCTGCATACACTTTTGCTACACACTCAAAAGTATGTACTTTTTCTTCACACAAAGAGTACATACTTTTAATGCATAGTATAAGTAGGTGAATTGAGACGCAGGGTCTGTGGGGGTAAATGGGCAGTGAGCACGCTTCCCTACGACTGCGCAAGACATCAGTGGAACATCAGCTTATATCTTTCAAATACTGTAGCAACGTTTTTTTTTAAACTGCTGGTCTCTCAGAAGTGCTAATTAGTATTTCAACAGAATTTAAAATGTATGGCGTTGTGATTTATGTGACTTTCTTAAGATTTCAAATTAAGATTTGTTGAATGGCTGATACTGTATATATAGTGGGATTCTGCCCCACCCACCTGCCCCTAAGCATGAGCCACCACTGCTACTAACTACATAAACATACTGGAAATCCAAGAAAATAAAGACTTTAATAAAATCGGTTTATAAGGAATTACAAATGAAACATTGTCCCACCTGCTCTATTAAAGCTTAGGACAATGGGAAGTCTTCCCATTCTTCCGAAACCACCCACGTGAATGTGGCATTACACCCACCCAAAGTCATGCCTACATTTATTGAGAACTTGACCAATATACTGTAATGGCTTAAATAAAGTATAATAATGTGAACAAATGTTCCCTGAGTTTAATAGTTTTAAAACCACACATCATATGTTTGGCAGGACCATTAATTTATAAGACCTCTAGCAATATCATTCTCAATGAAATATTATAGCTTCCGTATACTACAGAGCTGTTCAATACTCGAATCTCATTGGTCAGAAGGTGTTGATTCATTTTCTATCACAGCAGCCCTGACTGTAGTTCCCGCTGTAATTCAAATCACAGATTTATATTAACGCACTCATTCTAATACAGCATCGATAAATAAAAATGTGTTATTTAACAGATGAAAAAGCATAACTGTTGGAGATGTTTATTGAACATTTATGGAAGGAGTCTCCAGTGTCAACATTTTGTTAAATTATGAATAACTTCAATAGAGGAATAGACCACTTCGAGACGTGCTGATTTATTAAACACTAAAAAAGCATCACCAAAAAGAAAAAAAAAATAATGTGAGGCAGCAATCATAAAAGATTTTAATCACTGACTTTGAGAGATGAAAGGAACTCATTAGGACGCAGGGTCTGTGGGGGTAACTCGTTATTGCCGTGAGCGTTTCGTGTAGGTGATCTATAATTGAGTTCTTCAACTCACACCATCCTTCATCACAACCCCATCACATCTTAAATATAGCAAGATGGAAAGGCTTAAACACACATGCATCAGTATACATGGTTGCAAAGATGTTTTTTTTTACAGTAGCAATGAACAGCATTTGACAAGGTTTGGATCTCCAACATACAGCATGTAGGAAACACATACACAAGTCATGTGACCATCATAGAACAAGAATGATGATCTTTACCAGTTCGAGGTTTGATTAGTAGATCAATTAAGATCACTCAGATGTGAGTGATGATGAAAAATCAGCTTTTGTCCAAAATTAGGTTTTTCTGCCAATAATACACTTGGACATGTCTGCTTAATATATATATATATATATATATATATATATATATATATATATATATATATATATATATATATATATATATACACACACACACACACACACACACACATATATATATATACACATTAGGCTCCTTTCTAACCTTTATTTGGCTGTCTGCCTGCAAAGATCATGTTGTGTAAGAAGCCAGTTTAATAAACGCTGTGGTAAAAACAGTTAGTCTGCCTAAAAATGTCTTAAAACTTGCCAGCTAAGTGTGCTTTTCCAAGGATTTTATTATTTTTTGGATAGTTACATACCATAATAGCTACAAGCAAAACAAACCTAATATATTAATATATACAGTTTGTAATCAGATAAAGGCTGTCAAAACGTCACGTCATCATCAAAACAGAGAAAAGCGCTTGGACAATTTTTTAAAAGTTTAAATCATCTAATAAAAGACATTAATCAAAAGAAATATACTCAACAGAACAGACGACACTGAATGAACCAGCGATTACTTCCCCGATGTTATCGTGATCTGAAATCGATCGAGTGAAAAGATGAGACAGGCAACAGTGGCAATGACAATCTCAATGAAAATGGAATCAGCCTCCTCTGGTAGACACAAAAACGGCATGTTTTTGTAAAACATGCCGTTACAAACAATCCTAGAATCAATCCTAAAACGAGTGCAAGGGAAATGGAAGGCAATTTCTCATGCAGCAGTGAGAACTCCACGCTCATCACAATGCCCGTCACCTTGACCTGAGTAGTGCAAATGCATCGAGAGAGAGAGAGAGAGAGAGAGAGAGAGAGAGAGAGAGATAAGAGGCTTGAAGCTGTTCAGATATTAGCTAGGACACCACATCAAATATGGATGCTTCAATTTCTTCTCTGGCACGGCCATCCACAGATCTGTCTCCAAGCCAGTGTGTTGCACTGTGTGTGTGTGTGTGTGTGTGTGTGTGTGTCTGTAGAATTGAGTTTGATGCAATGCCACACCCCAGAGTTTTGCTGACTCGAAGGGAGCACTTCATTTTAAAGCTCAACTAGGTGATGAAAAGCAATATGCCACCTTCCTTTTTTCATTAAGAGGCTGGTGGTGAGATATAAAGTACTAAACACTACAAGCACATGAACAAAGAGAAGGAGATTGCTCATCTTTAGGAAAAAAAAATGACAAAGCAGGACTATAAGTCTTATTCAGTGTGTCTGTTAGTAAGTGCAGACAGAAATAAACAGTTCAGAAATAGAGTGTTCATACGTGTTTACATATTGTTTTTTTTTTACTTCCTTAGCTCAGAGATATCACTGGTGAACTGATACTCATATATTATATACTGCAGCATACTGTATACTCCCATATTATATACTGCAGCATACTGTATACTCCCATATTATATACTGCAGCATACTGTATACTCCCATATTATATACTGCAGCATACTGTATACTCCCATATTATATACTGCAGCATACTGTATACTCCCATATTATATACTGCAGCATACTGTATACTCCCATATTAT
>CM040475.1:5646233-5656625 GCA_022758105.1 Pangasianodon gigas
ATTATATACTGCAGCATACTGTATACTCCCATATTATATACTGCAGCATACTGTATAATCCCATATTATATACTGCAGCATACTGTATACTCCATATTATATATTGCAGTGTGTACACCAATATTATATACTGCAGCATACTGTATACTCCCATATTATATATTGCAGTGTGTACTCCAATATTATATACTGCAGCATACTGTATACTCCCATATAATATACTGCAGCGTATTGTATACTCCCATATTATATACTGCGGAATACTTCTGGTAAATACCCTGCAGCTGTGCAGATTTGAATTGGGGTTCAGCTAAGTGGAGAGAGGTAATGGTGGCTTTATTTCTGAGAGTGTACCAGACTGGTGGGCTACCCTGTCAGGAAGCATTTAGGCTCACTTCAATGCTCCTCAAGCCAAGCCTGAACTCTGTATGAAGCCTGTGGGAGGTAGAAAAATACATGTATGGTATGGTGTTTGGTGCTTGTGTGTACTTTTATGGCGCAGTAAGTCTTTGTGGCTATAAGCGTGATTTATAGAAACGTCTATGACTTTATTCCCTTGTAAAAGGTATGCTACAAAAATTCACAATTTCCTGAAGGATTTTTCTCCCACATTAATTATTTTTTATTTTCTCCCAGGAGAAGTTATTAAGGCTCTTATGGCACCCCACAGGTTCTCTTAGCGGGCTCTGTTGTCTTTGCTGTGAGCATAATTAGTCCATAATACACAAACCATGAACAAGCAATTGAACAGCGCATGTAAAATCACTGAGTGGAAAACAGCTTTTATCTATTTGAAGGAAAACTATAAACAGTGCAGGTCCATTTTCACAGATTCAGTCATGGGTCCTTGAAGTCAGAGACACTAAAGAGGTGAATGATGAGTCTGGCTACAGATATCCACTCTCTGCCTCAGTTACATCACATACACACTCTGTCTCAAGGACAAAAGGGGTCAGTTAATGTTCACAGTTTCTGCTCGTTGTACTACATACGAATCTTAAATAGGATAGTTTTCATTTTCATCTAAAATCACTTTTACATTAATTAAGCCCATTATTTCTATATTACAAAGCTATCGAAAAAAATATTATTCACTCTTCCCTAAACAGTCTAAATGAAAATGTTACGTTGGATTATATGTCCAGCTAGCTTCTATTAGCTATCTCAGCATTTCAGTATTTACAAATAAAACAAACAAACAATTGTTGGGCAAGAGGAGTCAGGTAACTGGATCTAGGTTCTGCAAATTCTTCATGTTTATTGAGTGCTTTTAGGAAACCATGAAGTAAATCTTGTACCTTGTAATTTATATACAAGTTAGCTAACAAAATTGTTTATAAGATACAACGTGGATGGGACACCAGTCCATTCCAGATTACCATGCACACCCACATTCACACACTCATTCACATCTAGGAGCAATTTAGCCTAGCCATTTCCATCTGCTGGCATGTTTTTGGGAGGAAACTGGAGAACCCAGAGGAAACCCATGCAGGGAACCCACTTGGGCAGAACATGCAAAGCTCCTCACGGACAGCAAATCGAGCTCAGGATCAAACTGAGGACCCTGGAGATGTGAGCTTATTATACTTCTTTATTAAAACTAAAAACAGATTCTCACTGAAAAGATCTACAAATGAGTCTGAACTTTAAGGCTAGGGAAGTGTTAGGATATGGATAATAAGAAGAAGAACCATGAGGAATAATAAGCAAGTGTTTGAACGTGTACTTGAATAAGGTAACCTTTGATGATTGGGGCTTGAGGTACAGAAGGCTGATGTCCTCACATACACTCACTGACCACTTTAAGAGGAACTGGGCAGTTGGAGAAAGACCAGGCAACATTATTCCAGTCTTCAATCCCAGTTTCTGTGAGTCTGTGCCCACTGTAGCCTCAGATCCCTGTTCGTGACTGATAGTAGAGGAACTTAAGGGGGTCTTCTGCTGTTGTAGCCTATCCGCCTCATGGTTTGACATTGCTGTGCGTTCTGGGATGCTTTTCTGCTCACCATGGTTGTACAGAGTGGTTATTTGAGTCAGCCTTCCTGTCATCTCAAACCAGACTAGCGATTCTCTTCTGACCTCTCTCAGAACTGTTGCATACTAGATGTTTTTTTTCGTTTGTTTTTTGCACAATTCCGTGTAAACCCTAGAGACTGTCTACATGTAAAAATCCCAGGAGATCAGCAGTTTCTGAAACACACAAACCAGCCAATCTGGCACGAACAACCACGCCACAATCAGCGTCACTGTGATCACGTTTTTCCCCATTCTGATGTTTGATGTGAACATTAACTGAAGCTCTTGACCTTCATCTGTATGATTTTATGCATTGTGCTGATGCCACATGATTGGATAACTTCATGAATGACCAGGTGTACAGTTGTTCCTAATGAAGTGTTTGATGAGTGTACATTGTGCTATCATATGATTATGTTTAAAACCTGAATGATCCCTCCTCCAGTAAACCAGGCTTAAAACCTGACCCTCAAAATTCTATTCCCACAACCTCCCTTGATTATAATTAATCGCTGGATGCAGACTAATAACGCTGCATTTTTCATTACTGCATTTACACTTATTGATTTATCCCATAGAATTCCAATCCAAACCATGCACAGGTTCAAAAATCAGACTGCCACTGGTTTAAATGGATGCAGGCAAGAAATCAGCACATTCATGTTACTTCTCTGGTGGAAAAAAAATGTACAGAAGCCATTCAAGATTGGTATGCATCCTTGTAGTTTGACACCAGGTTATTTCTTGACTCATAATCTGTTCCATCGTAAAATCCGCTGCGATTTAATATTCCAGGGATAAAAGGAACATTTCTGCAGAACTGACTGCTCCTTTTGAAGAGCCTTTCTTTCACAAAACCAATTATAAGCGTGACAAACTCATTTCCATACACAGCTAGATGACTATGACGCATTGTAGCACAAGGAAAACACATTCCCTATGTCATTATATTATAAATGTGAGAACCTGATCTTTTCTAATACTTCTAACTTCTATTTGATTGCCATGGTGGCTGGAAAACATATCAGACTTTCCCTTTCTGGAATCATTTGACCTTTAATTGACCTTGGCAACGGCTACTGTACCACATAAAGCAATCTGAAAGAAATTAGATGGGAAATTGCCATATGTGAGGTGGTAACCCCAGGACACTAGAACTCTTGGCACAGTAATTCTTGGCATATGGAAGTGCTTCTTGCTGTTGAGTTTGCATGTAGTGACTCAAGTGTGAAAGTCGACCGGCCAACATACCGCCTCTGCGATTGTCATAAACAAGCGGGCGCAAGTGCGAAAACGGTTCAGTAACTATTTAAAACCTACAGATGAGGGAGGGTAAAATGTCATATCAGATATTTCAACCATAATAAATAGAAAACAATGTAACACCTGACACTATTATTTCTAGTTATTTCATCATGACAACATGTTCGGTAACACTATTTGAAGGATAACTTCATAACAGATTCATAAGCAGTGGTGATGATAAATGATAAATTTATTAGCTAGGTTTGGTTGCCCGGGAACCTAAACGACTATACTAAAAGTTGTAGCTAACAAAATGTAATAGTGTATGGCGAGCTAGTTAGCTAGCTAAGTGCATTAACACAGACTAAGGGAAACAAACAAGTACGTATATGAATTCACGAGAAACAGATGATTATATAGTCCTTATCCCGTGATTACAACCTCGGCAAAAACATTTCAGCTAAGAGCTGCAGTGTTCTCTCCACGCACATATAATTTTTGGCTAGCATCTTCATTTGAAGCACCATCCTTATTTGTTGAGTGAGGTCAGAGGAGAACGATCAGACTGGATTGACCTGACAGGAAGTCTACGATAGCTCAGATAAGCACGATTTACAACAGTGGTGAGCAGAAAAGCATCTCAACATGTCAAAGTTTGAGGGGGATGGGCTACAACAGCAGAAAACCACATCAGGTTACAGGAACCTGAGGCAACAGTGGGCACAGGCTCACCGAAACGGAACAGGTGAAGACAGGAAAATATTATCTTAGCTACCATTTATATCATAGTCAGTTAGGTTTCTGGGAAACTAAAACTTGGAACTGTGCAGCACACTGGAGCTTCCTCTTGCCTTGTGGGCTAGATAATAAATTTATGATTTGTCCATTCTGGCAGTAAATTCACTTCCTGAGAACTTCCTAGAAGATTTCTTAAAGCTTATTAAATGTGTTCTTAGTAACAACAACATAACTAGCAAGATAAGGATTACAAATTACAGATGCAACAATTTTGAACAGTCCACACATTATGATAATTGAGGCTTCTCGCATCTCCTTTTCTGTGTTTAATCTATCAGTCTTTTCTCTGTCACAAGATATTTGGCATAAGACTGACATACTGTATATTCTCTAGCATTACTTTATTAAAGATTAGCAACAATAACAAGGGTCCTTATCTTCAAATACAGCATTACTCGCATTTCTCAGCAGGGGAAGCGTGTAAAATGAAAAGTCAGTGATGAACAGTTACACTGTGAAAGATTCTGAAGGACAGGTTAAAAGCATTTGAACAGTAAACAGGGAAAGACGGTGGATTTGGCTGAACCTCCAGCCATGTACAGAGCTCACTTTGAAGTCAGAGATTAAGCCTCCTATATAATCCTGTACAAATTGACATCTAAGAAGTAGAGCAGAAAACGGAGTCTCTGCCACAGGCCTGTACACAGGATGTGGTTTGAGATCAAGAGAGAGACAGAGAGACAGAGAGATTTGTTAATACATCATGTCTCAAGCTATCACATTTAAACTGAACGGTTCCTCCATATTTAGTGCTTTACTTCTGTTCTCCATCGCTCCTATATCAGTGCTCTCTCTCTCTCTCTCTCATTCTGTCTTTCTCTCTCTGCCTCTCTCACTCTCACACATCTGTTCCCCTCCTTCACTTTGTCTCTCTTTTTCTCTCAGTCTGTCTGTCTGTCTCTTTCTCTCTGTTTCTTTGTCTCTCTCTCATGCTGTCTCTCTCTCTGTCTGTCTCTGTCTCCATCACTCTACTGTTTTTCTCTTTCTCTCTCTTTGTGTCTCTTTGCTTCTCTGTCTCTCTCATTCCATCTCTGTGTCACCCGCCCTCTCTCAGTCTCTCTCACTGTCTTTCTCTCTGTCTCCGTCTCTCTCCCGCTTTCTTTTTTCTCTTTCTCACTCTTTGTGCCTCTTTTGGTCTCTCTGCCTGTCTCTCCATCTGTGCCTAGGTCTCTTTAGTTCTCTGTCTCTCTCTGCTTCAGTCTCAGTGTCTGTCTGTCGGTCTCTCTCTCTCTCTCTCTCTCTCTCTAAAACACAAACTCCTCTGAGGCAATTTAGTCTCTAAGAAATTTCAATATAGGTCAGACTATCTCAATGCTCTGTTTAATTTGCAGCCTGTTCAAAATCCTTGCATGCTGTTATGGAGATGTGTGTCACAGTTGCCTTTTTATGGAGTCATATCCCATCTTCCTCTAGGACATAATGACGAGACGGACATAATGAGCTTGGCTTAAATGTTCAAGTTTAATGGCTTAAACTGCTGGACAGTTTTTAATATTGCTGGCTTTCAAAATAAGCAAACTCCATGACTAAATTGCATAATATATCCTTTATGTTTACGTATGATGGTAAAAATATTAGACTGTTGTCAAGTTTTTCCTCATTAGCCTTACACTTACCCTTTCGATACATTTATGTGAATGTGTATAACACTGTAATTGTTATATAGCCATGCTAACCTTTATGTAGCGATATAATTAATAGAGCATGCTCACACTGACCTCTACAGCCCCGTGTGTATTGCACTGACCATTGAACTGCCTGCTTTTGGGAGAGGAAATGGTTTAAGAGGCAAACAGTGTAGCCAACACCCCGACTTGCGTCAGGAGACAAGGAGTGGAGTGAAGACAAGAGAGAGATGTAAGATTAAAGTTGTTGGAGTAAAAAAAAAAAGCTGAGCTGATCATCCTCTTGGTGTGAGCTGCTAACGTCAGGGTCATCCGGTCAGCCGTCCACTGGCTACAGTGCGTGATCATGCTTTAATTCTTTATAAATTTGGTGTAAGGGGTGAAATGGTGTCGATTTCACGTGTAACCAAATCAAATTTCCTTTTAGGCTTTTTCTACTACTACTCCCAATGTATCCCAATGACTACTAATGTAAGGAACTGCTCAACAACATCTCACCACAATGAGACAACAGTGATGTGCCAATCTTTTTTTTTCTTTTTAAATCAATCATTCCAACAACATGTGAAAGTTAGTGTGAAAGGCATAAATATTCCAATACATTTCTAACAATCTCTCAATGGTATAATTCGATTTTCATCTGGCAGAATTGAAATTGCGCAAATTGAATACGTGCTCACTGGGTGTATTAATTTGCACTTACAATTAATTTGCACCATTCCTGAAGTAAATTTCAGGCTGCAGTAATTCACTTTTCTAGTAAATCAGAAAATTAGGAAATTTTTGTGTGTGTCAAGTTTGCACATGCAAACCATTTTTTAAAGACACGCACACCAGAGCCTTGGTATATTATTCAGTTATTTCTCATAAAGAATATTGTTCAGTAACTGCTATGAAATAGGGATGGTTTATATTTACTAGTAAGGATTTTCAAAATCCATTGTTTAAGTTAAACAATCGATCACGGTGTTATATATAAACTAAAACCAACTTACGCATTTCTGCACATAGCACGCATTAAGGTATATTCTGACTGTCACTGGAGATGTATCTGAGGGTGGAGTGATGACCTGAATCCAAATGCATGTGGATGGTAGCTAAAACATGCCTTTATCAGCAATAAGTTTAAAAACATAGCAGAAAGAAAAGTATTGTCACTATTTTGCCAAATGAAGACAAGTTCTGTTTTTATAAATATAAACCTTTGGGAACTCTTGAGCCTCGCAAGGTTACGTACATCGCACTTAAATATAAAGACAAATGTAAATAAATCCACGGACATCTCTCTGAATCTGTGATACATTTGGAAGGAGTTGCATGATGCTTGTTGGCTGTCTAGGGAACAGGCATGCTGCCTGTATATATGTATATATATATATATATATATATATATATATATATATATATATATATATATATATATATGCTTCATCAGGCTCTCAGGAGTGTTGCTATTCATTATCATGAGAGCCTGATGAAACATCATGAGAATGTTTGAACAACAAGCATTCTCAATGTAACATTGAAGGAGGTTCATTTTCATAAGAAAACCTCATAAGTGCATCCAGTGCTGATCGAGTTCGGATTCTCCAGGACGTCTAATCAAATTAATTCCAGCCGAACTCTTCTCTAAGCCTGATTATTCAAGGTAATCTTTACTGTCTCTGTGCAGCTCATGCCGTGTGGGCCATCTGCCATGTCTGTGCAACCTGAATCTTTTACATCTCTACCTGACATACCTGTTGTTGAGGAAAAAACTTCCACATTTCCTACCAGCTTGGGTCTTGCAAACCACCATGATTACAGCATGTTCTTTTCTCTCTCTCTCTCTCTCTGTCTATCTCATTACCAGGAATGGCTGGTACAAATGCACTAGCAGGTCTAAGCCTTCTGTCTTTCAAAGATAAAAAGACATCAGGATAGCATAACATTTCATTTCCACATCAGATTATTTGCTGGTAACAAATGTCTTAAAGCAGCTAACGAGTTGCGCAATCACTGGGCGATGGTGAATTCGAATACTAACAATGACGCAGCCATCTATAGTCAGGAGCCACGGGGGCAAAATTGCTAATGGGATGGATGGCATACTCTCCCCCCTCATTATCACACTGAGACTAACCAATCACAGGCATCTATGAGCACATGTATGTGGAAGAGGGCAGACAGCACTTTCCTCCAAGTGTGTTATGCCATCCTTTGACACAGCATGAACATCAGTTTGAAAAGATGTAGTTGGCTGGCTTCACGTGTCTCAGAGGAAGCACGCGTTTGCTCCACCCTCTCTGGTTGGTAGCTGTTGTGTGATAGGTGAGCATTAGCTAGCGAAGTGTTAAGACCAAAAAAAAGATTTTTGTGAAACCAAGTGCAACAGCACCACCAGTGGTCATAAGAAAAATACACAGAATGGTATGAAGATACAGGGCTGAGACTTGGAGGTGATGGTTTGGTGGAGAAACTAAAAGGACAGATGGCAGAACTTTATGTTTAGTATTTTTTGATTTGAAAAAGGTTAAAACTTTTCTCTTTACCGTGTTTGATATTCAGAGGAATTCCGTCATGAACACTGTATAGCATTATAACCTTGAAATACTTAAAAAATATATAAATCATAAATGTAGTTGTCTATCTGCCTTTAAAAGTGTGTGTGTAATAGTTTGCCCCATGTCATTCTTATTATGCTATTGATAAGACCTCGTGATATAATGCACTGATCAACCCTAATAGTTTCATTGTCAATCTACTGATAGATATTAGGTTTTATCCTCCCATCTAATATTACAACCACTGCTAATTACCAAACAACAGCACACACACACTTGAGTCTGTAATCACATGGTAATGTCAGAACCCAATAATCAGCTTCATATTATATTAGAGTGGTGCATTACCAAACGTAAGCATTCAAAATGCTCCCAGAATCTAGTCAGTTTCACCAAAAGCACACTCAAAAGTCCATTTATATCCATTAACCATGTATCCACTGAAGCTTTTCAAAG
The DNA here is from genome assembly GCA_022758105.1 of Pangasianodon gigas. Lineage (NCBI taxonomy): Eukaryota > Metazoa > Chordata > Actinopteri > Siluriformes > Pangasiidae > Pangasianodon > Pangasianodon gigas. Next base: position 5,654,920 of record CM040475.1, read on the forward strand.
CACCATGGGAACCGAACCATATGAGCGAGATGACAAGAAACAACTGATGGGAAAATGTTTATAGAGGATCTCATCTCTCAACTCCTCAAGAACGCTGTCAAGGTCGTTCTCTAATTGGACCAGCATGCCTTTGTAGGGGGTAAAAAGCCAAGCAAGTTTAGCAGCTCCTCAGGGGCTCACTTCCTCTCTCGCCTGCATACATAAATAACCAAGCACTAGTTGATTTCTGCTCATTTCAATCTCCACACGGATCTGTAGATCGCTCGGATCTGGTTAATTATACACGATGAAGATCAGAATTAGGAGGAGCTCCCCACACGTACATAACTTTCGACTGGAATATACAGCGTGCATATAAACGGTCTATGGACTGGCCAGTTTAGAATACATCTAAACAGTTTATTAGGAATTCATACACACTGGCGAAAATATTTGTATTTAAACATGTGTGTCCACGCATCTCAAGTCAGCCGATGCCTGTTAAATCTGAAATATGATTGGCTCTGACTTTCTTCCTGTGAAACCCCAATGGACCTTATTGTTTCTGTGGTTCATGCTGTCCGTCATGCCACAAGCACACAGAAAACTCAAATTATTATCCTCTCCAAGTTACCGAGGGTGCCAGAGCACCGGTCCCGGATCATTCCGGTTCACTTTAACCCCCGTTTATATTAAGCACTGAAGCTAGAATCATTTTAGGGAAGAGTTTATGAGCGAGCATTATTACTGTTTATGCCACAATGATGATGAACTCTCGATCTTGTTTTGTCAGAAGTGTTGATTCATGCTTTTTTTAATAACAGCAGCTCTGAGAGAAGGTGAATCACAGGTTTATATTAATGCACTAACTCTAATACATTATTATATATACAGTGACAAAGAGTTGTTTAGAGATGTGTCTATTTTTGGGACATTCACCTGTACGTGATGTGACGTCCCAGTTTAACTGAGGCTGCGTGCGAAGCTCCTCATCTCTTAATTTTCTGCCTCCAAAGCTCCAATGAAGGCAAACAACCTCTTCATCGCCAGAGTTAAACCAATCTTTATTTCTCTTCATTACTAATAATGACAAATCTATTCCAGATAGTAAGCTATGCTAGCTAGTAAGCTGATACTTCCTGGGACTGGTAAGCGTGCTATGATTACAGCGTGTGTGTGGCGTGAGAGATGGCATGACATCACTTTTTCTTTTCTGATACCAATACTGATAGTGAAACCTTGCATATCAGCTGATATCAATACCCATCCAATAATTTTTTCATTAAAAAATACTAAGCTTTAAAATTATTTTTTTTTAACACTTAAAATAATACAGGAAAAAGTAGATAGCTAAAAACAGGATTTACAAAAGGCAAGTTTTTTATTCAGTTTAACTTTTTCCACACAAAATCACTTACATTGCAAATGTAATAAATGTAATAAAGTATAAATATAACAAAAATCAATTCTAACAAAAAAAAAGTACAATCAGGTCGGAAAAATCGTTTACAAATCCAATTCTAATGTTTTCCATTTGTTACATGATCGGACTGAAATCATTCTTTTTCTCCTCCGATATCCGATCCACCATATTTTGCTGCTACTGGCCTGATACCGATCTTTTTTTTCTTTTTATATCAGTACAAAAGTGGATGCTCATGTAAATTCAGCCTAAGTATAAAGAGATTAAAAAAAAAAAAAAAAAAAAAAAAAAAAAAAAAAAAAAA
>CM040475.1:5656725-5674104 GCA_022758105.1 Pangasianodon gigas
AAATATATCCATGTAAGTTATAGAAAATTAATCGACACTTTCCTGATTCGAGCAGACAACAATGCCATGGTATAATGCACTGCAATATGTTTATGCTCTAACTTGTTCTCTTCTGTTTGCACTATAAATAAATCTTCATGCACAGCAATTTATATGAGTCTTGGATTCTCAGTGTTTTCCTTTAACATATGTCATTTCCCCTGTAACAATCTGGCACTGTGTAGCACACGGTAAATTCCCATGACCTCAGCCTGCAGCTAATGAGTGCTGCTCTAATATCGTAACTGCTTCTCTGGTTGCAGTTTCTTCCAGGAGCTTGACAGCACGGTTGTCACCTGACAGACACGGAGCTAGCTCAGCTTAGACATTTCCTCTTCCTGCAAGTTATAACTAGCATCCACTGCTGAGATAATAGCTTGAGCTGAGGGCAGAGGACGCATAACAAGAACATCCAACACGCGCCTTCGCCTCATTATGACTAAGCAACGGGAGAAGCCAGCGGGTCACGTGGCGCTGCAGGTGAGCTCAGAGATGGATTTCAGAGACAACAAGAGAGAGCTGAGTCTCAATCTGAGTTTCAGAGGGGATAAAAGATAATGAGTTGGTAATAAGTTTAGTGCTTGGGGCTGCAGGGACTCAGTTTTGTGCCATTTTGGGATGTAAACACTGGTGAGTCTGATTAAAGCTGAGCTTATCTCCAGCACAGTGATTATACAAACCCCAGAGAATCAGGGTCTCTTATTTTTACGCAGGGAGAAGGTTTAGAGGGAAAGTTGATGAGCAATTTAATTTAACACTGCTCTCATTAACTTTTTAAGGAGCGTGCATGAGTATAAACAATTAACCTGGGTGACAAATATCCTTCCGTCCAGCAATAAAAAGCAGTGGATGGAAACAGTAAGCCCTAAACGAACTCCTTGCCAGTTCTGTAAGACAGAGCATTTCAGGATTTATTACGTCCTGTCTCAGTTGCAGACTTCGTTCTGATATAATCGAACGCAGAGCGTTGTTGGCTGTTGATCTGATTAAAGTTTTATGAAGGAGCATTAATTAAAGGTGCGGTCTGTGTGCTTAGGGGACGGCTCCGGTAACGCTCCATGATGAAGTGGGGCACGAGGTGTAAGCCAATATTAATAATAAACAACAACAACAACAAAGTCAGGACTTTCCTGAGGTTCTAGTAGTGCTTCTTCAGTAGTGCAGGCTTGTAATAAAAATATTAATCTAAAACTGAGTGAAAAAATGTAAATGTTAAAAATCTATATTTTTGAATATGAAATGAAAGTATGTACTTCTCTTCTAATATAAATGTCTTGTTTTTAAAGTAAGAGTGCATATGTGCCAAAGTGATTGACACCAAGGTTTTTATAATACATTTTTAAAAACTGTCATTCTTGGGGGAAAAAAAATAAAATTAAATTGCTCTCTGTTGCCTTTGATAAAATGTGTAAAATATGTAAAATCTCTTTGTCACCCATCACCATGAAGAAAAATATAGAGCTTTCAACACAAACGAAATGGCTGGTGATTTGCACAAATAAGCTAATGGTAGATTCCCCCCCACCAATCCCTTTTTTTTTTTTTTTTTTTTTGCAATTTACCATTTTAAAAAATTCTGATAAACAATTTTTATTTAACTGTCCAGAACTGACCATAAAAAAGATTTCAGCTTTAAGGCATTTCAGCTTTAAGGAGAGTAGGGGAGGCATAATAATAAAAGTACCAGCTGTGCGGTCAGGAACTGCTTGTTGGCAGTGGCAATTGCAAAAACTCAGCTTCTGCAGTTAGGAGTTGGGGGGTCAGAGTTTCCAGGTGGTGTCAGTTAATATCAGAGAGTTTAAAACATGTGTGCAAATCATTCCAGACTCATATTTCGATTGGCTCACTTTTGGTGTATTTTTGAGTGAGCAGTCTCTTTTTTTGCTAGCAGTCTCTGATTTTAAATTGCAGAGATTCTATGCAAAATGCTTGGCAAATCTGGTAATATAATATAATATAATATAATATAATATAATCATAGTAAACACCATAGTAAACACCACTTGATAGTGTGGCAGAGTAACACCATGTAGAGACGATTAAATTGTTATATCGCATCCTAACTAATGGAAAAAAATTAAACCAGCAATTAAAAATACAAATAAGCAAAATCAGGATCATGCTAAAAACAGGTTTTAATCACCTAGAATCTTAATTAGAGACACTGCTCATCTCAAGGACCCAATTCTTATGGATAAAATTATGAACACCTTTTAAAGGGAGCTGTAAGAATAGCAAATGACAGCTTGGTCAGATTATCTTAAAAATGTTATAAAATAACCTATATTCCATATTTCTCAAATTTTTTTAATTAAAAAAATGTCTTTTTACTCTTTTTTTTTAAACTTTTTTTTTCATTTTCAAACGGTCTCTTACTTTTAAGTTACTTCAAAGTAAAAAACAAACAAACAGACAAACACCATTTCCTTCTTCAGTCCGCATTTTCTATCCCTGATTTTTTTAAGCTTAAAGGCAAGTGCTTTTTGTTAAAGGAACCTACTGAATACCCTGAAAATACATCCCTTTATTTATTATTGCTCATTTTAATGAAGGCTACCAACAATTCTGCATCTGACTGTGTGTTCAAATATCTGACCAGATATCCGAATACATCTTTAACGTGATGTTTAAGAGTAACATGCTAACATCCATATAGAAATACAAGAGAAATACAGGAGTGGAGCAGCATGTGAGCAAATGTTGTGCTGAATTCTAATTTGATTCTTCATGTAAATCCACATCCTCCCACCACTGTTTTCCCCAAGCATGATGCATCCCCACAGGTTTAATTACCTCCCTGTGCTTGTCAGAACTTTAATGAACGTGTGTGATTTTGTTAGAAGACACACTTCAGTCTCATGCACCGCAGTTGGTGGTATATTTGCTAGGTGATGACAATGCTGATTTGTGTTCGGCTATTAAAAGTTTCAGGTTCAGCTGTTATAATGGACAGGTTTTTATGTTTAGACAGCCTTTATGTCAATTATAACATGTATGTTTCCTGAGGAACCCATCTGTTCCTGTCTTTTCTCACAGTAAACAGATGTTACAGTATTTGTAGTGTTGCAGCATGGAGATTAAGACAGAGTAACGTATAGACAGTAATATTCAAGAAGTGTGTCATTTAGCAAAAACTATTATGAAACACATATCTCAATTACCTTACACTAGGTGACTAAAAGTAGAACATGGGATGCAGAACGTTTGAATGTGGATCGTTTGTTTGAGCACAATTTCAAGGCAGTCCTAGACACTTAGACAGTTGAGGAAAAGCCTATTTTCGGACCTGAAATCAACTGTGACTTCGTCTTCCTCCCAAACTCTGAATCACATCTGAAAATAACGCCTATGACTCAAATATCACTTTGAAATCTGCTGCATTAGTCTTTCCAAAAGGCCTGCCCAAGAGGTTTGTGACATTTCCTTCTTGCTTTCACGTATGTGCACAAGAAACAACACAAAAACAGTGATGTCACCCTGACCTTTTGGTGCTGAACATGTTGCCGATGTCTTCTCTCTCCAATACAGAAGCTTCCGGAAAGTCAGGAGGACAGGCTTTGCTTCAGGGAGCGGACCTGAAATATAGAGGAGAGAAAGTGGGAGGTGTTAAAAGTGGAAAGACCATCTTCGACAGCTTTTTTTGGGGTAACAATCACAGACAACAACAACAACAAAAAAAAGAAAATCAGATAGAATCTGACTAACTAACAAGAAAAGTAAAACATCCATAAAGAGCTGGATGTTAGATGTTGACTGCTATTTGTGATGTGTTAACATTGCTAACAAGATAATCCAAGCAGGAAGAAAGGAAGAGAGAGAAAAAAAGAGAAAAAAAACAAAAACCTAGCGTATATCAGTGAACCGGACGGGACAATGCTAACAGCACAAACATATACATGCTTCATACATAAATGTATAAAAATGTATTGGTATCTGCATACATGTTTGGATTTATAAGTCTATAAACTTTCTTTATACAATTTTACAAACTGCACACTGCAGTCTGGGCCACGTCCATGTCATACTTTTAATAAATACATATTCATAAAGTATATACGGTAAATATTTCATTTACTCAAAAGTGGTCTTTACACCTTTAATACTAATGTGAAAGTAAATCATTAGAACAACAGGAACAAAAAAAAATACTCTAAATACTTATTAAGTACACTACAGAAAACACTAAATGGTGCATTTTATTATCGTACAACCTGTTAATCGACACAGAAATGGAAACTACTCGTCTTTTGGTTTTCTACTGGCTCACAAGAGAGAAGATTGCGAATCTACAAAAGAAGGTTCACCTAGATAAAATCCACGGTTAATATTGTGAGGCGAAAATAACCACACACGCATGTCTTTCACGTCCCTCGTCCTTTCCCCTTCAGTGAATTGACTTTTCAGCCAGGTTAATTATATTTGTGTTTGGTTTGAGCGTTGCTTTAGCTGAAAAAGCAGAAAAGCATAGCTTCAGGCATCTCCTTTGTTGCCAGAACAAGCTGTAGTAACTGTTGTGTACAAAGCGTAGATGTTGTCACCTCTATGTACTGAATGCGGACAGATTACTCCTATTCCTCCTACTCCAATGCTCTCTAGCTCATATCGTCATAATCATGTAAGAGTCATCTGTTGTAAATAAACTTGCCCTAAACCCAAATCCTGGTATTCCTAATATTTTTTTTAAAAAAAGGCAAAAAAATTCTTGGTAAAAATGTTTAAATCTAGATTAAGTCTCACATCTTACAATAACTCACAGGAGTACAACAAGAAAACAGTAAATAAATACACTACAGTGCAAGTATTAAAGATTAGAATATTTACTGGCTTTTACAGTACATACAGTATATAAATTATTTACAACAAGCTTATAGACCTATTTGTTTATTTATGTACATCAGAAAGAAAGTGTTGAAAGTTTTGTTTTAATTCATTCAATTATGCAAATAAGGCAACAGATCATCAATAGTGCACTAATTTGCATTTTGTATTTGCATTTGTGACAAGTGCCAAGTCAACACTTCTCAGGATTTTAAAGAAAACCACTATGTTAATGTCTGGCTTCAAGATCGATCAATAAAATGTTGTCAGTAATTCTTCTGAAGGCAATGAAAATATGACTTTTGTAATGTAAAACATGTTATTTTAAGACAATGGCTGATAAACATTATGCTAGAAACCAATAAACTCTCTAAAACCAGTGGATATTTCAGGACAAACCATTACATCATGGCCTACATCATATTGTGTTTTAGGTAATAAGCTGTATAATGCTCAGTATGGAGAGAATTTAAAATCTAAAGATTTTTAAAAGTACACAAAAATACAGTATAGTATCTAAAAAATGATTTTTGCTTGTGGTACCTGGTTGCCAGGGTTGTGTTTTTCCTGCCAAATTGTTATTTATATGTTAAATATAACATATAAATTGAATTAATATGCATATTAACATATAATATGCATATTAAATATGCACCCAACAGCACAACATGACATTTTAGAAAACAAATTCTGGCTTGCTCTAACAATTAACCATAGTCTCCTGCTATATTTTTGCAACCAGGAGGCGTGTCTTACTCAGGGCTCTATACCACCAACACTTTTGGGCTAGGTCTTTTTGTGCATTTTGGTGATGTAGTGAAGGTGAAGATTTTGCTGAGATCCAAGAACCAGGCCTTAAATTTCTAAAAGTAATTGCACTTGAGTGTGACTCAAAGGCTCTCCTTGTATTAACACGACCACTTCATGAAGTCTAGGAAAAATAAACTTCTCAGCGTGGGCCTTAATGACCAAAATTAGCTAGTTGAGTGATTCAATTTAGTGCATAATCACAATACAAATACGAGCAATAATCTGGGGCGAAAATAACTATTATCTGTTCGAATCATTCTGTCATTCCTTATTTATTACCTGCAGCTTCATCAGCGTCATGTCTTCTTCCCCTTATCACCTTTTTCTTCAGTGTGCTGTTAGTGAGTACAAATCTGCATTTATATATGAGTGAGTAAAGGCGTGTGTTAAAAGGTTATATCAGTTGCAGGGAGGAATGGCGTACATTATTAATGCGCACATCCACAAGGTATAAACCCCCCACAGAAAGGGCTGAGGTCAGAGCATCAGCGTTGTGATTTGTTCGACTGTTCCGAGGATTTTATTTTCTTTCCAACGTATCCTCACTGCATAGGCTACAAAGCAGGGCAGTATGGAGAAATGGAGAGCAAGAGATACAGAAAAAAGTGTATGATGGCAAAGAGTGGAGGGATGAGGGGAGGAGGATGAAAACAGACAGAGTGAGATTAGGTGATGCTCTTTGTTTTCTGAAGACCTGCTGCACCTACACTCTCACTCAGTCCTGATTACTGAGTTTATTCTACTGACTCATCTCACAAAACGAAAACAGAGCTGCCTGTGCCATGCTTCTTTGGGATGCGCATAAAACATGAAATGTGACTGAGGCTATGAGTCAGCAGAGGAAGTGTTCAGTTGTGATCTGCTTGAGATCTGATCTAACATTCATTTGCAGTCTGGTTTGGATTTGTAACCAGACTGGGGTCTAACATTCACATATACCCTGGTTGGAATCTGATCTAACATCCTTGTTCAACCTGATTGGGATCTGATCTGACATTCACATATAACCTGGTTGGAATCTGATCTAACATCCTTGTTCAACCTGATTGGGATCTGATCTGACATTCACATATAACCTGGATGAGATCTGATCTAACATTCACATATGTCTTGGTTGGAATCTGATCTAACATCTTTGTATAACCTAGGTGGGATATGATCTAAAATCTGTGTATAAATCTGGTTGGGATCTGATCTAAAATCCCCATATAATCTGGTTGGGATCTGATCTAACATCTGTTTATAACCTAGGCCAGGATCTGAGCTAATAGCTGCATATATATACATATGTATAACCTGGTTGAGATCTGATCTAAAATCTAAGTATGACCTGGTTGCCATCTGATCTCACATTCTCCTATCTTACGTCATCCAAACTAATATTCCCAATAACCTACTTAGGTTCTTATCTAACACCTGTGTATAATCCAGTTTAGGTCTAATCTAACATCCTTCAATAACCTGGTTGAAATCTAATCTAACATCTGCATATATCCTGGTTGGAATCACCTCTAAGATCTGCATGTAACTCGGGTGGGATTTGCTCTGACATCTAATCTAACGATGATTTGTAATTAATTTGAATTCAGCTACAAATGTGTCATTTTCAAAAAGTAATCCCATAATTGTGTTAAACTGGAGCAAAGTTAGCATGATTGTTTAACAAAAAAGGCACAAAACCTTAAGAATAGTAAAATAACTGCTTGTTTCACAGCTGAAACTTTTTATTGTTTGGATTAAAAACCCAAGTGATGTTTGAGTTTATATGGAATTAAATTTGTGCCAAAAGTATTGAATGTAATTTTTCAAGAAATGAACAAAAATATACAAAGGGAAAGAAGAAAAACACTCTGGAACTGAAAACAGTGAACTCAGTGGCAAAAATTTAACATGGTCTTCAAATACACAGCATTCTTTGTTAACAGTTTTCTAAGCTTCCTTTTTGCTAGTCATGGTTTATGAATGCGCTGCCATTTTCATTTACGCTTTCAAAGTTTTCGTTTACTCTCTGCAAGTTTACGTTCGTCATTCTGGCACAAACCTCTTGTGTGGGCGGGCTTAACAGCGATTTACTCTCATTGGCTAGTGAGATATGGATCGACAGCTCGAGTGTCCAGCTGAGGAGGAGAAAGATGAAGACGATGACAATGCTCCGTGCCGCTTCTGAGAGATCATCTTGAAAAATAATCGTATGAGTCTACCCAAACTTCAAATATTAATTACGAACTAATATACTAAGTAAGTAAGTAAGTAAGTAATTTCCACTCCAAAATACAAACACTATAACTATACAGAGAACCTCATACAGAACTCTCTCCAAAATTCTCGCCACTGAAGTCTCTACTTCCAGGTCAGGGAGCTGTCAATCCAAATCTCACCAACCAATGAGAGTAAATCACTGTTAAGCCCGCCCACATGAGAGGTTTGTGCCAGAATGGCGAAAGTAAACTTGCGGAGCGTAAATGAAAACTTTGAAAGCGTAAATGAAAACTCTGGCAGCGCATTCATGAACCATGATTAGCGAAAAGGAGGCTTAGAAAACTGTTAACAAAGAATGCTGTTTATTTGAATTTTAATTTTTTTGCCACTGAGTTCACTGTTTTCAGTTTCAGAGTGTTTTTCTTCTCTCATTATATATTTTTCTTAGTTTCTTGAAAAGTTACGTTCAATACTTTTGGCACAAATTTAATTCCATATGTTTAAAGCTAGATAGATTGGTGAAATGGTTAGATTTGACTGGTTGCATAACACAGTTTGAAATGCTGCCTACATCCTGCCAGCTAGCTATCCACTGTACGTTAGCTAGCCCAGTCTTTCCTCCAACAGCTAACCCTGTTTAAAATACTTCATTTTGTTCTTATCTAAACTGGGAAGGTTGTGAATAATAGAAAGTAAATAGCTAACATGTATGACATATGAAGACACTGAAAAGACTCACAAATATTCCTTTTTTCAATACAAATACAATATCGTGACAAAATCGTAATTGTTAAGCAGAGGTTAGTTCATCTTTGTATTTAATATTAATACATTGTCAACTTGAAAATTTGCTAAACCTCATATGTTGAGTAGAAAAAAAAATGAAAAAGAACAACTAAAATCCAACAAATACACGAATCACTTGAACATCCTGTTTTAAAGGCTTAAAAATATGATTCTCCTTTGCCTGTTTTGATCAAATTATTTAAATACACATAAACTGAAAATTTCTCTGCAGTGTCTGAATATGACATTTACACAGACATTCATAGATGGTGTGTTACTGTCCACACCTATTTTTAAAACGGTAGATCAGAGATGTGTGGGAGGTAATGACAGAGAAAAAAAAAAAGAGCCTATGGAGAAATGGAAAGAAAATTAATCACAAGTGCTCTGGCAACCGCTGGGCAAAAAAAAAACCTCAGAAGCTTATATAAAACAGGTTCAAATCAGAGGCATTATTGTTCCTCTCATCTAATAAAATGACATCTACATATGCTGGAAATATACTATTGGAAAGTTTAAAGCCATTTCTCTATAAGACATCAGAGTACTACAAATTGCACAACAACACACACCACACTGTTAATTTAAGCAAGATGTTTAAGAGGACAAAAGAAACAACTTACCTGCAGTAAAATGAGTAAAATAACCATATCCTCTAAAAATAAATAAATAAATAAATAAAATTTTGAAGGTATATTTGACTACATTAAGGCACTACAGGTAAATAGGGTAATTTTTTAAAATATCAAAATCAATCTGTGCCACTTGTTTGCTGATATTCTTACAAGTATTTTTTCTATAGGAACGTTTTCAAATATAGTCTTGTAAATTTTTAGTTCACTATGAAGATGCTGTCAAGAGAAAGATTCTTACAGAAAATCATTTCTTCATTGTTTAATTTGAGAAAATTTGAATTTAATTTTTTTTTTCCAGTAACATAAATGAAAGTAACATTTTGGGGGAAATCTCTCAGTAATATCATCCTAATTAGTGATAGGGATGATCATGTAAAATTTCATGTATGCAGGTTATCTAGAAACCCAGATTTGGGGTTCTAAACATAGAAAAGAATGATTTTGAGGGGAAAAAAATGGTTTTAAAAATACGACGTGGTTTCCACTCGTTAGTGTGGTTTATAAGGTTTATCAAGGAAATTGTCATGCACTGTATATCATAATGACACATAAATTAAGGTCATGTTTTTTTTTTGCCCGAAGCTACAGTCATTTGTGACATAATTATCAACACAAATATTATTTTTGCTACCAAATGCCCTTTGCTATTGTGTAAGATTTTACCCAGATGTCAACATCAAGCCATTCTGAATTTGAAGAACGTACTTTTCTCTGAAAATTTCAGTGTCTTTATTTTCTCTTGATACATGTAAGTGTGAAGTGACTGCATGTTGTGCTAGCAGGAGATTTATATGACAGCTTTGTGCTGCACTTAATTTGTGCATGCTAAGTTTACGTTCGCCATTCTGGCACAAACCTTTCGTGTGGGCGGGCTTAACAGCGATTTACTCTCATTGGCTAGTGAGATGTGGATCGACAGCTCGAGTGTCCGAGTGTCGTCGAGTGTCGTTAGTGTGGTTTATAAGGTTTATCAAGGAAATTGTCATGTACTGTATATCATAATGACACATAAATTAAGGTCATGTTTTTTTTTTCTCCCAAGCTACAGTCATTTGTGACATAATTATCAATACATATATTATTTTTAATTAATCCACCTAGTAAAAAAATCATTCTACTGTCAGCCAGATCCTCGGCCGATGTGTGCAGTGCAGCAGGTCGTGGGAATGGGAATGAGTAACACGCACTACAGTTGCAGCATCGATGTGCGTCGCGCGGCGGTGAAGCGCCTTACATTTAAACATACCAAATGAATAATTTTGTTTTGGAAACTCAACAGGAAGTATTGTTTAGTTTCTTTCTTTGCTTTTGGAAACTATGTGTCCACCTGGCAACTACGATTAAAAATTGAACAGCCTGGACACGAAATCTGCTTGTCAATAATCTTCTGGATTACCATATAGTAAACATTATGTATTAATTTATTAATGCACACTTGATGATAATGATCAGAGAGTGGGTGTGGTCTAAGCGACCTTGGAGCAGAAATTGAGGAAAAGCAAGCATGTTTCTGTGACAAATACACAGGTGTCTGACAGAGCTTTTTGTCTCCAACAAAGGGAGACAGAGTCTAACTCATTATTGCTACATTTTTACACTTAACTATCTTCGCACAAACACAGTAAGTGCCCATCTACAGCTAATGCTCAGAAGTGAAGCTCAGTATGACGTTGGGGAAGGACTCAAAAAGCACAGAACGCTTATGGAACATTGATGGAATGGACTGTGGAGATAAATTGAAAATCAACAACAATAACCAGCAGAGAAGCTGAAGCCCAGCCACAGCCACCTGCAGAGCTTAAGCTTAGATCAACTTGATCTACACCGAATACATCTGAAGAAATGAGCTCAAAAACAAACACTAGATTTGTCCATTTCCGTCTCAGTAGGGAGGATTTAATCATGGCTTGAATGACTACCGCGGTATGAGTCATCTACAGAGCGCGCTCTCTTTTGCTCTCTCTCTCTGTCTCACTTATTCAGAGAATGATTTAGATTTCTGCAGGACTTTTGTTTTCATCTCTATTTCCCTCCCTCCTCTTGTAGTCCTTGGCCCATGTTGAAGTAAGTCACATTTCCCATGATAAGAGGCCACATTAGCCCTGCATAAAACAATTATGGAAATTCTTCCTCGATTACAGTGGATGTGTACCGTACATCTTTTCTATGACATTTATCTCAGGATGTTCACAATTCTGTGACCTTCCACATAATCACTAAACATGTAATGTAAAGAAACGTCTGGCAACTATGTTGTTGTACATGCCAGACATGCAGTTCAGTAAAATAACTTTGTAAGCATTTTGAAATATCGGCTTGCCAAGCAGATGTCCTACCATGTCTTGAATTTATATTACATTATATTATGCAACTCTTGCGGAATACTGCAAAAAGTAAGTATTTCTGGTTGCATCCCTGTTACGTGCATAAAACATCTGCATTTTCTTGTCAGGAATGTCTTCATGAACCTAACAGGCCACTGACATGCTTTTAAAATTCTGCACCATTATGGAAAATTACTCTCAAAACAGGGATTCAAGGATGGACGCTGAGAGACAGTGTTTAGATCGGTGGGGTAGACCACTGGGACTGTTAATGCAGATGAGAAGATAAGTCGATGAGCACAAATGCCACTGCTGGAGACTGGTAACTGCTGCAAGTACCCAAAGATGTCTTTGGCACACAGCACTGAGAGGCACTAGATAGTCACCTCCTTCTGTCTAAACCATGAATTGGATTTTGAGTAGCAAATGTGTTTCTTGATTTGTGAGACTATTCAGTGACTGGAATTATTTAAGGCTATTCAGTTAAATGAGTCTTTCATGATGTGCCCAAATGTGCAGCCTGATCACGCAACCCAATGGCCTGCAATGTAAAACACTGTAAATCGCTTCTCGGCCTTTTGACTAAGATCAAGTGTAGTATCTGTTCTTATCAGTTTAATATCTGATATATCCTCCATTCGAGGATTTTTCCATCCTGATGCCCTACTTCTGGTTAGAGTTCTCATCAGTTGAGATCGCTCGCTGCTGCTGGGGGTGGCCCTACATTGGAAAGCCTGAAGATCAGTGGGATTACTGCGGATGGTGCCACTTGGGGGCCGTGGAGATGGCTTGGGGATCTCATATGGGGAGTTGTACTGTGATGGCTTGGGACTGCGATTGCTGTGGTGGCTTTGGGGCTGCGGTTGCCATGAGCAGCTTTGTACTCAGGACTCCACCATTGGACAGTGGATAGGTTCAACAAACCGGACTTCTTGTGAAAACTGTGATGAATTTACTGGTTGCACAATTGCACTATTTGTCCATATAGTACACAGTTATAGAAGGGATTTATTTATAACTGCACTATCTGTTAGCACCCAGATGAGGATGGATTCCCTTTTAAGTCTGGTTCCTCTTAAGGTTTCTTCCTCATTTCGTCTCAGGGAGTTTTTTTCTTGCCACCATCCCCTCTGGCTTTCTCATTAGGGATAAATTTACATATTTACAATTTATTTTGTAATTTAATTTGAATCTATTTATTTCTGTAAAGCTGCTTTGTGACAATGTCCATTGTTAAATGTGCTGTACAAATAAAACTGAATTGCATTGAATTAACACAGGAAATCTGAATGAGCCCAAAGGGGACTCATTGAGGTCAGTGCATGGAAGTGACCATTACCAATTTGTTTTGAATAGCTCAAAAGACTGAATCAATCACAAACTAAACATATATATCCATCACATTATTCAGGCAAAGTCAACACAACAGCAGATGGATGGAAATATGCAGGATATATAACTCAGGCAATGTTGGTGCCACCATAAAAACACTACACTACAACCACAGAACATTACAGTTGGTTGGTGTGAGATCAGGGCATGCTTTCAGGGCATGTGTCACCAAAATTGCTAAGGTATTTAGGCATTCCTATTTGAAAATAGATGGTCATTTACAGTTTTATCATCAACCACCACCAAACACATGGGTATGCCCCTCAATAGTCCCAAAACAAATGGCTATACTGACTGTACAGAATTGGAGTCCCTACTACAAAAAATGGCAATAGAGTGCCAGACTGTATAACACATACATTCTGATACAAAATAAGGAGGTAGAATCCACCTCATTCTGGATCTAAGAAGCCTAAATATAGCCTTAAAAGTCTTCTTAAATCAAATGGTATTTCAGGCACTACACATAATTCGAGAGGTGAACAAACCTGATTTGATTGTAACCATAGATCTGATAGATGCATTTCTGCATTTCAATGTGGAATACAGAAGATTTCTCCACTTTTAAATCAGCAGAGTAATGTACCCTTTCCTTTGGGTCAGCTTTGGCACCCAGGGACTGCACAAAGTGTGTGGGAGTCATCTTAAAGCCCATTCAATCCCAGGGTCTGTGCATACTCCCTTATCTGGACAAGTGAGATCCTCGCTGCTGAACCACAAGTCCAGGGGGTGGAGCTGGACTTGATCCAAGTCATCCTAAAAGCCTAACCCCTAAACATAACCCACGAGATGCAGTACAACACATAAACACAATAAACACAGCCTAAAACACACTGAGCTGTCACCACCCCCTGCACTTTTGCTTCAATTCTGCTCAGGTAGGGGGAACTGGATCAGGTCCAAATCCACCTGTGGACTTCTGAGGGGTATGAAGGACGACAGGCTACAGAGTGGACAGACCCAGCAGGTAACGAGACAAGTGTCCTGATCTCGCATGTGGACTGTTGTGATTCTCATCCTCGGTATCAGCACTTATTGTGAGTACTGTCCTATCAGGATATGTTATGTACCCTCATGATGATGTTGATATATGGCCTCCAGTAGTTAATAAAGTAAAGAAATAAAGAGTAGATAAATGTAGAATCAAGTCAATCAATCATGTATTTATGACAGAAATTTTGGATAAGTTGCGATTTACTTTGATATGAGCAATGGCTTCAAGAGAAATGTGGTCAAGATCTGAGAACAATAGTTAGGACATAGTAGATTAATCATGGGTAAGACTTAGATGGCAACGGATATGTGGTTTGTAAAGTAGAAGGAATATCTGCAGGTATTGTTTAAGATGCTGTATTTACGGCTGTAGGAGTATGAGGTCGAAGAGCAACTTCAAAGGAGACAAACTATAATTAGTAAACCCGAGGAAGCTTTGAACCATACAGGTGAGATGAGAAACGAGGTCATGGCTAATTGGTTGAAGGGGGTAGAAAAATACAAAGCTCTCCTGACTGAGTCCAATGTGAATAAGATTTGGGAACCACAAAGAGGGGGTCCATGCAAAAGCTGTCAGCAACACCGCAATTTCAAAAACCCAATCTATGAGTTCAAGCAAGCTTAAGAGGCAGAACCATAGAAGTGACGTCATGGCTAATTAATTGAAGTGGGTAGAATTTACTCAAAAACAAAAAAAAACCTAAAGGTTCATGAGTGGATTAACAGAAAACGTTCTGAGCTTAACAGAAAACGTTCTGCGGCTGGGAGTCCAAGAGAGCAAAACTGGCCACCCTCTCTGGGTGGCAAGGATGGCATTCTCTGTCCCTTATCAATCACAGCAACACTATCTAATTGTGGGCATCTGTGAGCTCATGTATGCAGAAGATATAGCAAAATATATCTCAGAGCAATGCTGGTGCTGGCACCGACAATCAGAATTCAAATCCAGGTGATGATGGAGCTGGAAAAATACTCTTGAGCCCCAATCACCACCAAACTTGAAAACGCTGATGCAACTGTTGAGATAAAGGAGTAGCCAAAGGAAGAGCAAGAACACCATAACCACTTCAACAATGAAGCATGTCTTTGTAAATACACTAAAAGTTTGTGGACACCTAACCATCACATCCATATGTGTTTTTTGAACATCCTATTACAGATTTAGTCCTCCTTTGCTGTTAAAATAACCTCCATGTGGAATGTGGCTGTGGGGATTTGCCCATTAGTGAGGTCAGTCAATGATGTTGGGCAAAGAGGCCTGGCACGTAGTCGGCATTTCAATTCATCCCAGTGGTATTTGGTGGGGTTGATGTCAGGGCTCTGTGCAGGCCACTTGCGTTCTTCCACTCCAACCTTGTCAAAGCATGTCTTTATGGACCTCCCTTTGTGCACAGGAGCACTGTCATGCTGGAATAGGTTTGGCCCATTAGTTACAGTGAAGGGAAATTGTACTGCTACAGCATACAAAGACATTCTGTACAATTGTGTGCTTCCAAATTTGTGGCAACAGTTTCGGGAAGGCCCACATATGATGGTCATGGTCAAACATTTGGCCATACAGTGTACACTACTTCACCAGATAGGATTTACAAATGTTTAAATGAACTACGAAATGTTTATAGGCCACCTTTTAAAACAAGATGCATCTACCGCCTACATTCACAGGATGGTGTGAATATTTGTTCTCTCACCCTGAGAAGTCAGTACAGCTTAGACCTGGCTGTAATGGTTAACCAGATGGTTAATGTTGGTGATACTGATGCAAAAGTTGCCAAGGAATATGGCACTCCAAAACTCACTTTCACAGAGGAAGAAAGAGGATGAATAAGAGAAGCACATGCTGCTATAATCAAATAGATAAGATGGAGTAATTTTTCACAAAGATGTGGTTTGGTGTTATGGAAATAGGCTGGTAGATCTTGGGCATCTTGTGCCCATAAATGCCCCTGCACAAATGCACATTTGTTTGGGACATAATAGGATTTGCTTTTATTATAACATAATATCAATACAGTGATAAATTATGTCACAATGCATTTTTTTTACATATTATGCAGATCATGATTTTTATCTTAATTATCTTTTTTAAACAATTACACACTGACTACGAGGAGCTGTTGAGCAAACCTATATTTTGTGATACATATCATGTATCGCAGAAATGCCTTGAGAATCGTGATATAATATTTTGGTCAGGGCAAAATCTGCCACTGAATCAATCGTGTAAAGTTAATTTTAACTTCCAAACCCAGGCCGACCATGCAACAAGAACTGAACTTGTTGGACCAAAAGCTTTTCAAACTGCTATATCCAGACCTCCAGGTTGGTGTTCTTGGAGGCAGGCTACAGAAATAAAGCAATAACTATATGGCACTGAAGACATGATGAATGAATCAATGTTGGGTAGGCAACCGATTTCTGTGCAGCACACACAAGATATCAGTCATTAAATGTTATTGGTTGCTTGGCAATGCTATAAAACTAAGCTTGGCTATTTGTCAAAATTATCAGTATAACCTGCTTTGCACTGATCTGGACCTCAGTGACGCTCCAGTTTACTGCTTTGCAATCAAATTGCTCATTGATTTACAAATGACAGCAGGCAAGAGTAAGCTGTAAATGCATGTGTTTAGCTCACTGTTTATATATATCTCTGGTTGTCGGCCATCAGGCCCATGTATCTACCACAAACTGAGCTAAAAACTACCGTAATAGTGTAAAACTTTCAAACCATTTTATTGACAGTAACAAAATAATAAAGTAGATTTTTTTTTAGATCAGGTTATTATACTTTGTGTGTCACTTATCTAACACAGATTGTGCTACAAGTATAGCATAACATGATTCTTAATGACTAGATATATTTTAAGGTATTTGACTAAATCGAATATATACTAAGCTATATATGACATACAGCTGTAAACAACTAATTGTACACTGTTATTTTGTCAGTTACTGATATAATAGAAATCACAAATAATTTATGTCTAGCAAACATATGAGGAGGGAAAACATCATCAAGAGGGAAAGAAAAAGAGCTAATAGCATAGCATGCCAGTCTCAACTTCCGTGGAGGACATTTTCATTATAGCGAGATGCCAGACTACTTTTTCCATTATACAGTCAGGTCCATAAATATTGGGACAGTGACACAGTTTTGGTAATTTTGCCTCTGTACACCACCCCAGTGGATTTGAAATGAAGCAGTCAAGATGTGACTGAAGCGTAGACTTTCAGCTTTAATTCAAGGGGTTTAACAAAAATATTGCATTAACCGTTTAGGAATTACAGCCATTTTTTACAGAGTTCCTCCATTTTCACAGGCTCAAAAGTAATGGGACAAACTAATATAATCATAAATATTAGGATTATTTTTATTACTT
>CM040475.1:5674204-5689069 GCA_022758105.1 Pangasianodon gigas
AGGAACTCTGTAAAAAATGGCTGTAATTCCTAAACGGTTAATGCAATATTTTTGTTAAACCCCTTGAATTAAAGCTGAAAGTCTACGCTTCAGTCACATCTTGACTGCTTCATTTCAAATCCACTGTGGTGGTGTACAGAGGCAAAATTACCAAAACTGTGTCACTGTCCCAATATTTATGGACCTGACTGTATGCCATACCGCCTTGTAGTTAAAGAAAAAATGACATGAAGTCAGTTGATGGCTTCTTTCGAACAAGCCTCCAGTTAAAGCAGAACCTCTGATAAACTCTCAAAGTCGCATTCATTAAAATGAATAGAGCTTTGTTTTCATCCTGAAGGAATAATTCAGCCAGAATGAATGAAGCTGACAATAAATGAAAGATGATTGGGAAAAATTAGCACAGTCTTTATCCAAACATTTTATCTAATTAAAATTTTAGCATATCTGCGTGGAAGTATTGGTAAAAAAATACAACTATCAATAACACAATTAGCAATATTGTACACGATGTGACCACCCTGGACTGAATTAGACAATACAATAGCTTGATATATTGTTACTTACAGTATCTAACACAGGTTGTACTTATGACATATTGCTGTTGAATTCTTGATTCTGATTGGTCAGAAGGTTGATTACTTTTCTACAACAGCACGGCTCACACAGTAGTTCCGGCTCCTAAGCAAATCAGAGGTTTATGTTAATGCGCTCAATTTAATATGACAAATGAAAAAAACAAATGAAAAAAAAAAAAACCCTAATGTTATTTAACAAACAAAAAAACATAGTTGTTGATAATGCTGAGGTTTCTGCAAGGAGATGTTTATTTCACACTTAAGGAAGGAGTCTCCACTGTCAGCACTTTGTAACAGTCAAAATGTTTTCCACCATGGGAAAATCTTCAGGACAGAGGACTTGAGTGTTCTGGTTTCTCTGTAAAAATGACAAGCTGTGGGTTTTTGTCTTATTAACTTCAAGAAAGAGAAAGCTGAAAGAGAAAGGCTGGTGATGAGAGAAGCTGTTCTACAATTTTAAATGTAACAATGAACAGATAAAAATTCTGAGTTGTTCTAATTAACTAATAATAAATGTAATCACTGCCAATGTACAACTAAATGTACACTGCTGTTTGGCCAATCACTTAACTAACAGAAATCTCAAACACTTTTTGACTACTTGGTAATAAATTAAATATCAAAAAGTAAGGGAATGCTAAAGAGGTGAGAGCCTAAATGAGATGCAGTAAAGGGTTAATGAAATAGTTCTGAAACAATACAGTAAAAGAGTCAGTGTATAATTAACGCTGTACTGTCAGAAAAAGCACAACTCAAGTCCATAGTAGTAGAAGATGAAGCTACTGGGTTTGGAGCTAACTGTCCGTGACAGCAACCAAGATAATCGGACAGGCATGAAAAATTTCATTCCGCATTAGCTAAAGCCAGAATGCACATAATTGTCCCTAATTAAATCAGTGAGGTTCACTGAGTGTCCATGAATCTTATTCTACTGCATGGATCATTAGGTTTGTCCAGCTGAGGATGTAAAATCCTCTCTTTTCTGTCTCGGACGCTGCGGACGTTTCTTCTATTGTTTCTCCCCAATCATCTGGCAACATTTACAACAATTCTGTGATATGAGTCAAGAATAATATCTTCATACATGCCTTTAACACTATAGGCTTTTCTTCTTAAAAAAAAAAAATGGGTACAAACAAATCTGAGTGTAAAATGTAAATCAGTGTCATTTCTTCTTTGGTGTATCTGTACAATGAAACTCACATCTGGTAACAGTGTAAAATTGGCAGTGTAACATTTTAACATTTTAATCAGTGTAAGCAACAAGTAATAATATCATTTATGCACATATATAATATTTAAAAAAATGTGTGTTCACTTAATACCAATTCTAAGGCTAACAATCAAAAGCATCATTTCAAGCTTATATTATATACTTCAGGTCAAAATAAGAATCTTTTCATCTCCTGATTTGTGAAAAGGACATTAAATAGTCTGTAACAGTCTATTTGCATATACTGTATGTCCATAGTTTTTACTTTTAATAATACGGCTTTTTCAGTTTTTGTAATATTATAACTTTAAACAATACAAATATATGATTTTGAGTAGAAACAGGTGGTCCTAAATCACAGATTTGTTTTATTGGCTCAGTACCTTCCGTTATACATACATAAATTACATTATGTACATGTGGTAGATTTGGGTTTGTTGCATAACGCCATTTTAACGCCAATATCCATTCTGGCAAGCAGAGTTTTCAGGCATAAAGCCTAAAATTATCAATGTAGCAGCAATATAGAATTTTTGTAAGTCCTATGGGATTAAATGTTTTATTCAGACATTAGATGGAAGTCTCCCTTAGAAATCCTATAGAAAATTTTTCAATTAATCCAATGGGTGTATGAGCAAGACCACCAATAGAACAACCTTGGCTTTAACCTTACACATCCACTCTATTTCCTCTTTCAGTCAATGGTATAGCTTCTTGTATTTCTTTCTGCGGATGTTGCTGTCAATTGGGATTTCAACATCTACATTTACTCGTTTGGCAGACATGTTTATCCAAAGTGAGGCTGAGCTGAGCAGGTGAAGTCTTGGCAGTGTTGGGACTGGATTTCCGGATCTCTGATCAATAAAACCAAACCCTTAACCACCAAGCCATCACTGCATAGCTTTTAATCATCACACTACTGTTATCTGCTTCTTCACTATTATTATGATGTCTGGTTGGTTCACCAGTACTTATCCGTGTGGGTCTGGAGGCCTGACAGGATTATAGCTTTGTTGTTGTCTCTTACCCTTTGTAGTTCCTTACATCTGAACTTGTGTCCAACACATATTTCTTTCCGGGATTCCTGTATATCAGTAGTTGTCGATTTGCAGCCAAATCTTGCAGCCAAGTATTTCAGCCAAACTGAGAAGAAAAAAACCGTAGCAGAGCTGATAAACTTATGAAAAAAATCTTTGGTTTCCTAAACAAGAACCAGCGTGGCTTCGGTGGAGGCCAAATACATGCATTTATGTACATTTTTTTTTAGCTGAAGGCAGCTCATTGGACTAGAGTCTGGCTAGTCTAAGAGAGAGACATTAGGTCAGAAATGGGTGAGATTTCATGGGCTTTTGTAGATTTCTCATTTTATTTACCCTCTCTGGTCTGACTGGCATGGCTTGTTTAAAAAAAAAAAAAACTGAATGAGTGACACAAAAAAAAGCGTTCGCCCTATCGTCAGGAGTGTCTGCTTGCCCAGTCCCATGACTGATCCAGTTGAAACCACATCGTCAAGTTTGCTGATGACACCACAGTAGTCAGCCTCATCAGTGACAGTGACAAGACATCATACAGAGAGGAGGTGGAATGGCTCACAGGCTGGGCCAAGAACAACAATCTGTCTGAATGGTGACAAAACAAAAGAGATGATTGTTGAATTCAGGAAGTCCTTCACTGAGCTCCCAGAGAGAGTGTCCTGACCAGCTGCATCACTGTCTGGTTTGGGAATCTCTGACTGCAATACCCTACAGAGGATAGTGCGGACAGCTGAACACATCATCGACGCTCCTCTACGTCCTGTTCAGGACATTTTCCACTCATAGCATTGTGGACGATCCCTCCCAACCCTCCTACAAACTATTTGCCCCTCTGCCATCTGGCAGGAGGCTCTGCAGCGTCCACTCAAGGACTGCCAGACTGGGTAACAGCTTCTACCCCCAGGCTGTCAGACTCCTGAACACTGCGCTGCCCTTCTCTACACACATCACCCTAGGATCCAAGTAACACCCTCCGCCCTACTGGACAGACAATTTAAATCAATAACTGCCACTTTGCACATGACACTTTATTCATTTATTGCACTGACATACTGTTCACAGCACACAGACACTTTGATTGTACTAATTCATTAGAGTACTGCACTGTCACATTAACTGTCATACATCTCAGGTTTCTTTTACAAGCATTACTGCACTGACCCTTTTCCTAAATGCATTCTAGTTACAGCTTTGGACCCTGTTTACTGTAATGTCTTATTGTTATGTTCAATGTTCTTTTTTGTGATTGGAGTATTTATGCTCTAATGCCTGTCTTTGTACGCACCCCCACTGTTACCTATACCCTCTCCCTGCATACTTCCTATTCCTGTTGCAGTCCTGTCAACACTGTGTTGGTGATACAGGTATCTTGCCCCTTGGGTCCAGGAGAAACTTTATTTCATCTCACTGTGTACTGCACACTGTATATGGCTGTGATGACAATAAAGATCTACTTGACTTGACTTGACGAGATTGCGAGTTTGAATCCTGGTGATGCTGTGGCTGGGAAGCAAGGAAGCAAAATTGGCTGTGCTCTCTGGGTGGGAGGGATCACATACTATCTTGCCCCTGTCAATCACAGTGACACTATCCAATCATGAGCTCATGTATGTGGAAGAGGGCTGATGGTGCTTTCCCCCAAGTGTTTTTTTTTAATGCTGTCCATTGATGCTGCATGAGCAGCAGTTCGAAAAGCTGTGGTTGGCTGGCTTTACATGTCTCGGAGGAAGCACGTGTTAGAATTGACCAAATTAGGTGAAAAAAGAATGATCAAAGATGTGTTTATTTTAATAGATCAGGACTAAAAGATACTGACTGCTGGTAAACAGCACCCAAGAGTCGCCATGTCATATGAGAGCCAAAACAGTGGGAGTGGAGTCAGTAAGAGCTGATCCAGATATTCATTACAATACATTGTTACTCCTGCGCAGACACACTTGTTGCAATTAATTATTAAGTGCACTTCTTAAGACATAGAGGAGTGGGATTTCCACTAGGAAGCATATCAATGCCACAGCTGTTTTTGCATGAGAGGTTGCAGAGGCTGTTAGGTTGATAATGGAGGAAGTACTGTTAAGAGCTGCTCTTCTCAGGTTGTGTTCACTACTCAGCAATGGATGTTGAATTCACCCACATTATATCTTGTCATTTTATAGCAAATCGGTCGTAAAATTAATTTTACCAACCTCCATTTTTAGTTTAATTATTAGCAATAGAGTACTATTGCTGGAAATAAACAAATATAAACCCCCTTCCCTAGCTTATGGGTATGTGTGATGTGACTTTCACCATGTGGGCCTCATTCATCAACCTTTATGAGTTTGTGGATAGACAGATAGATAGATAGATAGATAGATAGAGAGAGAGAGAGAGAGAGAGAGAGAGAGATTTATGGGTGTCACTAAATGCAAATCAGCTGTGCCGTGAATGTGCTTGGTAAATTACGACTGATTTATCAAAATACACAGGTGAGCGTGAAGAAAAGCAGTGTTACCAAAACTTTTGTAAATGTGGTGACAATTTTTAATTAGTTTGGCCTACAAAAAAGTTTACACACAACTTTACTTCAAGATTGATAAATGAGGCTCCTTGTTAGCTTGCTTTTATTTCTTCTTTTATTTCACCCTCAGGTCGAACTTACCTAAAGATTTCTCATTTTTACTGTACTAAAAATTATTTTTGTCATTATTTCACTTTTGGGAGGTATTTAAAAATTGGATATTTGACCAACACAGATTATAAGACTTCTTTCCCAACATGTCTGCATGGAAAGTCCTGATAAAAAATTCAGTAAATTCAGTGGTCCTTAGCTGGTTATTAGGCAGGCAGAAGTGCTGTCCAAAATAGATAGTCAGAGGAGACAGAGTCAGCAAAACGGCAGTAAAGAGCCTACAGTGTTGAGCAACTCTGGACACTGTTGGCTCGACTGCAATACGAAGAGACAAGGGCAAGAATTCATTCCGCTGACTCATTCCACCAAATAATATTTTGCTGACAGAGACAAATACTTCTCGTGGCAGTGTTCTCCTGCACGACTTTGTTCCAAGAGGCTTAATCTCATCTGGAGCTTTGCTGACAGGCGAGCAGAAACCAGGTCCATGTCGGTAAAACTGACACACAGGGAAACGTGTATATAAACAGTGGTTATACTGAATATCAGAATATGGAAAGGAAACCTTCAGCCTAGAATACTAATACATGAAAAACATAAGCCCTGAAATTCCTTTGAGTTCAAAATATCCCATTTACAATTTGTACTAAAAGTGAAACACTACTAAACACGAAACATTACGTGTTTATGAAACATTATCTCTAACTTATGTTAGTTTAATGTAAACATTATACTGTACGTTCAGATTATGGGTGGGCAATATGACAAAAAGATCATATCATGATACTAATATACAAAATATGTATCAAGATTTATAGGCTTGCTAACAAACAGTATCAGTAAAACAGTATGTTACATTTTAAAAATACTTTTATTTACTCTTTACAAAAGTAAATTATTTAACACTGAAGAAGAAGGGAAAATATGGAAGTTAGGGAAAATAAAATGTACATACAAAGTATGTGAAATATATATTACACACTACATTGTCACTGTGAGATTGCCATTGTTATTTAAAAAATAAATAAATAAAAATAAAAAAATAAATAAAAAGTAACATTACTGTACCAGGGGTTCAGGCCCCAGCACTGCCAAGCTACCACTGTTGGGCCCTTGAGCAAGGCCCTTAACCTTACCTGTTCCGGGGTGCCATATCATGACTGACCCTGCACTCTGACCCCAACTTCCTAACAAGCTGGGATATGTGAAAAAAGAATTCCACTGTACTATAATGTATATGTGAGACTTAAAGGCTTATTATATCATTTTGCCCAGCCCTAGTTCAGATGTTTACCTGTGACACAAAGGTGTTAACGAACGATTTGTATACAAGAAACAAACAAGTAAATATACACTGATCAGCCATAAAACTAAAACCACACCTCTGAAGGTATGCTGTGGTATCTGGCACCAAGACATTAGCAGCAGAGCCTTTAAGTCCTGTAAGTTGCGAGGTGGGGCTTCCATGGATCGGACTTGTTTGTCCAGCACATCCCACAGATGCTCGATCGGATTGAGATCTGGGGAATTTGGAGGCCAAGTCAACACCATGACCTCTTTGTCGTATTCCTTAAACCATTCCTGAAAAATTTTTGCAGTGTGGCAGAGTGCATTATCCTGGAAAGAGACCACTGCCATTAGGGAATACCGCTGCCATGAAGGAGTGTACTTGGTCTGCAACAATGTTTAGGAAGGTGGTACGTGTCAAAGTAACATCCACATGCCAGGACCCAAGGTTTTCCAGCAGAACATTGCCCAGAGCATCACACTGCCTCTGCCGGCTTGCCTACTTCCCATAGTGCATCCTGGTTCCATCTCTTCCCCAGGTAAGTGACGCACACACGCTCAGCAGACCACATGATACATCAGACAAGGCCACTTTGCTCCATGGTCCAGTTCAGATGCTCACATGCCCATTGTAGGTGCTTTCGGCGATGGACAGGGGTCAGCATGGGCACTCTGACTGGTCTGCGGCTACGGAGCCCCATACACAGCAAGCTGCGATGCATTGTGTTTTCTGACACCTTCCTATCATCAGCCAGAATTAACTTTTTCAGCAGTTTGTGCTACAGTAGCTCTTCTGTGGGATCAGACCAGACAAGATAGCCTTCGCTCCCCACGCACATCAGTGAGCTTTGGGCGCCCATGACCATGTCGCTGGTTCACCGATTGTCCTTCCTTGGATCACTTTTGGTAGATTCTAACCACTGCATACCAGGAACACCCCACAAGACCTGCTATTTTGGAGACACTCTGACCAAGTCATCTAGCCATCACAATCTGGCCCTTGTCGAAGTTGCTCAGAACCTTATGCTTGCCAATTTTTCCTGCTTCCAACACAACAACCTCAAGAACTGACTGTTCACTTGCTGCCTAATATATCCCACCCTTTGACAAGTGCCATTGTAATGAGACAATCAATGTTATTCACTTCACCTGTCAGTGGTTTTAATGGTATGGCTGATTGGTATGGGGCACAGTGGCTTAGTGGTTAGCACGATTGCCTCGCACCTCCAGGGTTGAGGGTATAATTCCCACCTTCGCCCTGTGTGCGTGGAGTTTACATGTTTCCCGCAGTCCAAAGACATGTGTTGTAGGCTGATTGGCATCTCTAAATTGTCCATAGTGTGTGAATGGGTGTGTGAGTGTGTGTCCAATTGCGTCCTGTGATGGATTGGCACCCCGTCCCTGGGATAGGCTCCAGGCTCACCGCAACCCTGTATAGGATAAGTGGTAAAGAAAATGTATGTATGTGTGTGTGTGTGTGTGTGTATATATATATATATCTCAAGGCATAATTGATATAAAATACATTTACCAATTGCATTTCTATAATATCTAACAGAATATTACTTACCAGTGAACAGAATGTTCAGGTTAATGAAAGTTTTGTGGTTTGTTCACAAAATGGCTACCTGCCAGCTTTCATTAGCAGGGAGAAGGTAAGCATTTTTGGTTTGGAGGCAAGGAAGATGGAATATTATATTGCAATAAATAAGTTAAATCTATGACAAACATACCATCATGGTTGCACATAATCCTGTCTTGTCAGCTTCATTCAGTGCTTCTCCATTCCTCCATGAATTTAAGCCTGCTAACATAGTGGAAGACCAAACCACAGTCCTTATGTCAGACTCCCAGTATAAGACAAAGAAGCTCAGAAAAAGACTAGGTTTATCCTGATCATACACATACTGAGGTAGGAAAGTGCTCATGGAATTGGCATACATGCTTGCCTGCTCCAACCAAATGCACATTTTCATATAGGCCTATTATATATGTAGGAGGCAATTAGGATGCAGTGACCCAGGGCATCAGAGGCTTGGGTGATTGGAGCTTAGTGTGCAAATCCCTCTCTAATCCTGACGTAACTCTCAAGTCATGTTTACTGTCCTGTAAAATTGCTGCTCTCAAACTTTCGACTTCACTAGTCAAGGCTGCTGGGGATGGAAAAAATGATGATGCTAAAAATCACAGACAAGTTGTCCATGGAATTGCCAGAAGCTACACAGTTAACATCCACGGATGCATCACTGTTTATAGCGGGAGAGCTTAGAAAAGAAAGAAAGATCAAAAGTCATGCTAGCTAAGTTGGAAGTGAAGGAACAGAAGGTTACTGAGTTCAGAAAGAGAGGAAAGTTTGTAATCAACTACAGCGATGTCTCACAATCCTGCACCAGTTGTGTTTTTTTGTATTTTGGCTTATCAATGGATCTCAGAGATGTGGTGATAAATAGTACACTCAAACACCACATGGAAATGCAAAATTAAGCAGAAGATCCTTTATCAAATATATTAAGTATGGAATAAAACACTTACGAGTCATGTTATAGGAAAACAGTCAATAACGTGTTAGCTAGTTACGACCCTGAAGTTTGCAATAACACAAAATATCAACGATGATACATTTTTCCTTGTTGAAAAACAGCATGTTTTTAATCTTATATTATGAGGAGCATCCACCACACAAGTCCCCGTGAGTGAGCTGTTACTCTAGAAACAATACCATATTATGAAGAGTGCATTAATATAAACGTGTGATTTGCCTTCAGTCAGAGCTTCTGTATTAATAGAAAATTAATCAACACCTTCTGACCAATCTGATCAATTCTGATCCAAGAATTCCACAGCGCTGTCCTATAACAGAAGCTAACATACAGTATATGATCTACCTAGTATGTAGTTATACACGTAATCACACATAACTTTCTCTTAAGGCCTTGATTCCACCAATTTCTGACTCAAAAACATAAACATCCATTTATAAGTATTGTTTATACCATTCATACCGTCACTACTTCCTGGTAATTGTTTCAGTGTGACTGAGCTTTAGGACTCCTTATGAAAACTGAGTAAAACTATTACATGAAGTATGGCATGATTTATACAATATGAATATCACTGATCAGCGTAACACAATAAAGTGACAGTGAAGTGCTCTAAGTGATAAATAATGCATGCAGCTTTGGAGAGTAAAGACTCTTTGACTGCGAGGTTTATTTTATGATTTATAAAGTACAAACTCAGTCATGTGTAGTGTTGGTGATTTCTGAATCCTTAATTCCTATATCAGTTGTTACATACAATAATTAAGCAATATCGTACGAGCAAGAGTGTGGTTCTACTGAATATTGGCACGGCTGTGATCTGCTGAAGGTAATCCGCACGACTGCGAGAGTGATATTGCTTTTATACAGCAGTTCTATAAACAAGAAATTAATATTGAGTAACTGACATCTCTGACATGTAAAGGATTGTATCAGCATCTATATTAAACCAAAATATCACATTTTTAAAATGAGACATTTTGGTTTCAATAAAATCTCATGTTATTTATGTAGTCTTTTAAATTTATAGCTTGTTGTATATGTGTGTTTTATTGTTGTAATTACTGTAAATGTCTCTCTAAAAAAATCCATGGGCTGGATTCAGACAATTCAATATATTCAATATATTATAACAATATTCAGACCTCAGACATAACTCTGGACTTATTCAGAAGTGAAGAATGCAAGAAGTGTGAGACATACGTATACAAGGTGGAGTTTGAATAAAGCTTTCTCTGTTACATGCAATTCTTTATGATTTCATGACCTCAATTTACTATCTCATTAAGTTAACTGTGAAAGCACAATATAGTTATATATAATAAAAGAATACGACGTGCTGGATCAAGTGCTATTTTATAAGCTGCCGAATAATGAGGGTGGAAGCCATATTGTTAAATTAAACCAAATTTTGCAGTGATTAATGTGATAATTACAAGTAGGACTATTCGTGCTGCAATATATTAGCAACGTACTACAGTAGACTCCTATTTATTTTAACACTTGCCATTGTTTTGTTCATATATCATCATATTAGTCTTATTCTATTTTTCGTTTTTAAACTGTCTCTTGCTTTTATGTAATAAAAGCAAGTAATACATCGTATCATGCTTGATAGCAAAGAAGAAAAGTTACTTCCTTCTTCTCTTCAGTCAACATTTTCTATCCCTGATTTTTTTCTTCTTCTGGGTTTAAAGGCAAGCGCTTATGTTTAAAGACAGCGGTTAGATACTTTCTGAAATCGGCTTAAATGCATGTGTAACTCATCTCTGAATACAAACAACTTTCCCTGTGTAAATGTTGACACAACTTTACAACTTTTGGACTTAATTAGCCAACTCTGAATACAGCCCCATGTGTCCATATGATTTCACATCCAAAACAATAATTATCTTCTATGTATGTATCTATAACAAATAAGTCTGTAGGCATTGCGAGTTACTGCATTCGTTCATTCATCTTCAGTAACCCTGTACAAGACGCCAGTCCATCGCAGAGCACCACACACACACACACACACACACACACACACACCTAGGGACAATTTAGCATAGCCAATCCACCTACCTGCATGTTTTTGGGAAGCGGGAGGAAATTGGAGAACCCGGACAAAAACCCATGCAGACACAGAACCAACCACTACCTTCATTACACTTCATGAAAAACAAAAAAATGATTAGATTTTCAAAATTGGATGTACTGAATGTATTAAAGTCACGTACCAGATCTATTTGTGGCTTCATTTAGTAGCCATCTTTCCACATGCACTACTTCCACCCATAAATCAACATCTGCCTAACAGGAAAGAGGCATTTTAATTAAGGCTTTCTCATAAAGTGAATCAGTCAGGCTGAATGTCCACATAAGAGGACAGATCAGGTTTACAAAGATCAGAATCTGATTGGGTTTTATTAGTCACACGAGATTCACTTATGACGTATTTGCCTTGGCAGATGCTCATCCTGCTTAAACTGCTCCATACACAGACACTATAAAAAGGGAAAAACCATTATTTTTAGCACTGAACAACCAGGGCTTCGGGCACCAGTGACGTCTTTATAAACTGCACCCACTTAAACATATGAATATCTAAATCCTCCTTCTGTCTGTTAATAATCTGAGAGTGAATCCTCAGGGCAGCGGTGGTGCTATTTCTGTGTTCATGCTGGTGCTTTCGCATCTGGTTCATACCAGATGTTTGTTTATTTACTCATTTCATGCATTAGAAATATGGGATTAAGTTCCGTGCAATTGTTTACAATTTCATGATCTTGATTTAGTATATCGTAGCTCTATATTTTTATATTGTGTTACAACAGTTAACCTAATGAAGCTACGATATCAAAATATAAAATGCAAAATAATAGGCTATGCTGGATCAAGTGCTATTTTATAAGAAAAAAAAATCAAATAATGTTTTATTCAAACATTCCAAAGCTTTAACTTCCACACTAATACCACCATCCTCGATCAAAGTCTTACTTGAGATCTCATAAATCACAAACTATCCAAGTTGGTTGATGGCCACGCCCTCTGATTGAATGCAACTGCATTGTGTAGACTTTGTAGGCTAGTTCTACACTGTCAGCCTCCGAGGTGTGCAGGGCCACAGGGAAAGAGCTTACACAGCAGAGCAAGGTGAGACACGAGCCAACACAGCAGTGCGCTGAAGGATTACAGCAGAGCAAGCAAGGGTTTTGCTCTTTTACCTGCTACTCAGTCATACTGATGTGCACAGTAAAGTTTTTTTTTCTAATTCTCACAATGCCTCTGTTATACTGAGGAAACGGCAGTAGAGTATTATATCCTTAGAGATGCAAAAACTCTGGCCATGTGCTGAACCGCACACTAGCATACTTAACAGTCTGTCAGTATTACTACTTAGGCACACTACTTAGTGCACTTGTTCGGTTCAGAATACAGCTTTGACTTTACTCGGAATGTGTTTTGACTTGTGTTTTGTACCCAGAAAGGGCAAAATCATACATCCAGCAGCTATAACCATGATCTTTATGCAATATAATATCAGTTGCTGATCTGCGTGCCAGCTCGGCTGTGTTTATTCCCAAATCTAATTACGAACCGTGATGTCCTAACCAAATGGAGTGAGGAATCCTCTTCATTCAGAGCAGCTGATCAACCTTCCTCAATATATTACTCTTGTACCTACAGAAACCCTATCCTCTGTCACACTGTTGTCATAATTACATAAGCTTTCTAAAACCTCTTCAGTATGTTACTAAAGATATTATACTACCAAACTCTACAGATATTATAATTAAAGGATGCTCAAAAATCCCTAATATGTTATTACAGCTACTATAATCGGAGGAGCCTCAACCTCACTCATTTTCATTAACCGCTTTATCCTTGTCAGGGTTGTGGTGCATCCGGAGCCTATTCCGGGTATACTCGGCATGAGGCACGGATACACCCTGAACGAAATGCCAGTCCATCACAGGGAGCAAAGCACACACGTTCACACCAACGGGCAATTTACCACTCAATCCCACTACAATAATATAGCTATTATAATATAGCTAAAAAAAATCTTCAAAAGTCTAAGGATGCTACACACTTTAACAGGATTGCAGCTTTTATAACGGCAGGAGCCTCATATTCATATTCATACATACATGGGTGTAATGCAATGACAATAAATGTATCTGTATCAGGTTAGATGTAGAAATGCCAGCACTGTCAGTATATTCTGTGAATTCTATGACAGCTATGACAGTTCCTCAACCTCAGCTACATCACTCAAGTTCATAATAGGTCTCAACCAAAGATGCGCCCAGTTATTATTTTTGTACCTGTCCACAATAATTTCTAAAACAAAAATAGCTGGTTTTATTTTCCAAAATATAAACAAATTAGTAGCTAATTTAAACCACAGCCATCCTGACCAGGCAGTTACTAAGGATGAATGAATAAACCCTGTAAATGCATCATGTGCCGCATGTTCATGTTAATGAACGTAGTCTTTGTTTGTCCAGCGACCACTGTTTCAGGGGTTCTGGGTTGGAATTGCCCGGAAATTTGTACTCAACATCTCAGATATGTCAAACATCATCAAGCCCCAACTTCAGGCACAAAAGAAGTCTGAATACATGGTGACTGGCAGGAGTTGCAGCCAATCAGGACGGAAACAGGGAGAGAGCAAGAGAATGTAAACAAAGAGAAAATATCCTACAGTAAAAAGAAAAGGGATTCTGGACTTATAGTTATATTCTTCTTGAACCAGTAAGGTATTTATTTCCTTTCTAATTTGGTGTATTGTTATCCAGTTGTGAAGTTGTTTACCTAGAGAACTTGTGACTAATTGGAGGTGTCTGAGTATCCCAGTATTTATGTATTTCAAACTTGATTATATCAGGCGGGAGTGAGTCATCTGGGCCATCTGCTAGCCTCGGTGTATATTCATTTCTCCATGTTGCAGCTAGTGTGCCAACAAGATCCAGCTATCCTAATGTTTGTGAAGAATAAAATGCACAAATTAACTCATACAAATACACAGAGAACAGATTGAGTAGTAAAGTAAATGGTAGCAAATGTATTGCACTGCACGTTCATGTTAATGTTAATGAACGTTTGTCTCATAAGCTTCATATCTGAGTATTTGTTCGTGGCTGCATTGACATAAAAATATCTTGCTTATGCAAATTTATTTTTGCACCCAGTCTCGATGCACACCTCTAGTCTTGACCAGATGGCATGTAAACATTTCTAGTAATCTTTCTAATAGTGTGCCTCCTATTCGTATCTGTGTTTGTATTTGTTTAGAACATTGCTCATTCCCAATAACATATTCATATATATATACATAGAGAGAATGTATATATATCGCAGAGCCTATCCCAGGGAACTCGGGGCACAAGGCGGGGCACACCCTGGACAGATTGCCAACCCATCACAGGGTACAATCGAGCACACACTCACATTCACACACTACAGACAATTTGGAAACGCCAATCAGCTTACAGTGCATGTTTTTGGACTGGGGGGGAAACCGGAGTACCCGTAGGAGTACCCGTGTGTGTGTGTGTGTGTGTGTATGTATATATATATATATATATATATATATATATATATATATATATAT
>CM040475.1:5689169-5701567 GCA_022758105.1 Pangasianodon gigas
ATATATATATATATATATATATATATATATCCAATACAATATTACAGATACTAAAAGAACTTCTTAAATATGTTTATACCTGAGAAGCTCAACTCTTTCCATTGATATGACTCTTGCATAAAAAAGAAAACCTAATGCCGTCTGAAAACTTCCAAAGCTGCAATAAATGAACTCAGACTTCAGCTTTAGCCATGATGAAGCCAGTGAAAAAGCTCTAGTGGAAAGTTGAGGATGATGAAACCGAGCACGAGCTGTGTGTTATTACACCTGCGTGTCATTCAGGTGCACAGCGCGCGAGCTGATCCGTTACTGTCCCACGGTGTGACTGTTCACGAGTTTCAGCAGCCGAACTTCCACTGCCCGAGCTCGCCATCGTTTTCAACACACACAAGGAGTAAAAGAGGCGGAAAATGTCGCTACTTACGTTCAGTCCATGCTGAGGAAAGCCGCCTGTCCCGCGCCGGTGAGTCTGACAGGAGCCGCAGCTTCCCAGGACGCGCGCGACGTGCAGAGTAATTTGACCTTCTCAGTATAGACTGTACCATCTGTGTAGGAAAAGGGGGAGGCTTGGAACATACCAGCATACAGCATTCTGGTATATCTCGACTTTTTTGCCTTTGTTTTCATAGAGGAAGTACTTATTTAAGTGCTTAAAACCTATTTATATTTCTGTAACAATTATGCGACTGTATTTTTATAGGTTTGAGTTTGAAATGAATTATTAATTATTATTATTATTTTTTTTTTCAGAATGTGTCATGGAAAAAAAAAAGTATGACATGAATCCTGAAGCCATTCATGTTTTAAAAAATCCTGCAATATTTTTTAATGACCTGAAAAAACATTTGGTGATATTAATTAATACACAATAATTTTAATGGTGTAATACCTTCACCTCTGTGTGTGTGTGAGTGTGTGTGTGTGTGTGAGTACAGGTGCACATCACACACAGGTGAGCACCACACAGGTTTTTACCAGCAAGTAAAATTCTCAAAATGTGGAAATGATCTTTGTTAATCATAAAGAACCCTAAAGAAGCCTAAAGCTGCACTAGAAATTCTTGCAAACTAGCCAGACTGTGACTGAATGCACTGATCTAACATCATATAGTTAAACAGATTTTACAAGAAGATTGTGTTAGAAGTTATTTACATTTTCATCAAATAGTTGCTCACTTCTACATGCCATTCACACAAACCAGATGTGCCAGTTTGTCATTCCCACAAACCAGATGTGCCAGTGCTTTGCTCTTATGTCCTCCAGCCCAATTAAACCCTTGAGCATGACCAAGGCAGTATTATAAAACCGCAGATGGCAAATTTTGAAAAATTTGGAAAGGATTTTGGAAAATATCAACTTCATAAGTTCAATAAAGCCATTCATTCATTCATTGTTAAGTAAGCGCTTTATTCTAGTCAGGGTAGTAGTGGAGGTAGTACTGGAGGTAGGAATACACACCACAACACCCTTGATGGGATGCCAGTACATCCACCGGGAACCATGGAGGAGAACCTGGAGGAAATCAACATGGACACGGGGAGAACATGCAAAACTTACTGCAGAAATTGCAAACTTCCCCTTTTTTATACACAAGATTTTATTTCAAAGTATCTGTGTTTGTATTAGGATGCTATCTTTGGTATTATTTGGTATTGGAGCAAAATATATATATATATATATATATATATATATATATATATATATATATATATATATATATAGATGGATATAGATAGATGGGTAGACAGCATTTTTGCTAATTTTCATGAAGGGTAGCAGTAATTCCATTGTTGACCAGAATGATTTTTTTTTTTTTTAGCTTTTCTAACAACTTAAGCCAAATTATAACAAAGTGACAAGAGCAGTTCCAATGCACTACACTTTAAAATACTTTGTAAAGTATATAAAATTAAATAACTAAAAAAATAAATGATGAGTTAGTGGTGTAATATCCTTCCATCCAATTGCTCAACTTGCCTATGTTATATAGTTTTATTCAACACTCTTTTGTTCCTATGTTTGGTTTAAATATCTTTTTATGTAACATGCAATTGGTCAACGTTCTATAAATATTGACCTCCGCTTGACTGAAAAAAGTGTAGAATTAATCACAGTCGTCTGTCATATCCAGATCATAAACTAACTACCATCATCTAACTACAAACATCCTCATTCTTTGCCTTATTATCTTCAGATATGACACATTATCTAACTACACAGCTGTACCTGGTTGCTACGGTGATCCAGTCCAGAAAATGTCCTCAGCTGTGATAACTAAACACAGAGTACTTAACAAAGACGAAGAATCTCTAACAGCAAGGACACGCGTTGATAAAAAGTGCATGAAAATGTCCTTGAACATTCCTTAATCATCAACATGATACTGAGCTTGTCATTTAACCTCCAGAGTTAAACTTGTATCATCAATGACGCAAACAATCTATATTTATATAAGTAAATATATGTATATATGTCCTGTATATGTACATGTATAATGTAGATTTACATTATACAAAGGTGTTAGAACATCTATAGTAACATACAGAGACATTCCACATACAGTAAACAAATTAAAAACCAGTGATATGGTAAAGTTTCCTGTGAGATGGAAAAAATTGGGAAAGCTTTCAGGACAGAGGACTTTACATTTTCAGGTTTATTGATAAAATGAAAAGCTGTGGGATTTTTTTTTGTCTTATTAACTTCAAGAGAAAGAAAAAGAGAGACTAGTGAGGGTTTTACTGTAAGTGACAACTTGTTTTGTGGACTTCTGCAAGATTAATCTTAACTATAAATGGATAAATAAATGTCTGTGTGTATATATATATATATATATATATATATATAGATAGATAGATAGATAGATAGGCAAAGTGCTGTGGAATAAAATACGTTGGGAATGTTATAGGAAAATAGTCCACTTCAGGATGTTAACAGTAACTCTGCATCTCATGACCCCACTGTTGCTCATTTTCCTATAACAGCCCCCTGCGTCATGTTTTATTCCTTACATAATACATCGTTTTTAATATTTGTGAACACTTCCACATGTAAAAGTGACCAATAAAGACTAGCCGATATGACATTAGAGACACTCACAGTTCATAAGCACATAAACACATTTCCCTGGGATGTGATTTGAGACAGTGGTGCTATGGGCATTAAGCTTATGAATAAGAATGAGAAACTGTTAAGGGTCACACAAATAATAAATTGTTTTCTCGCTCCAAAGTTTGCTTTCAGGAGGAAATTACTGCATGCAAAATAGCACACCCGAGGCACTGAGTGATCCCCTTACACATTTTAAACATAAATATTATCTACATATCATTGTCAGCAACATTGCCATAGGAAGGGGAGTTTCATAGCAAATGCAGTTTTTAAGCTAACTGCTGTACCATTTTGCATTGTTCTCCTTCAAGGTGTGCTTTGTAGTTTTTAATAGTCCTTGTAGATCTTTAATAATCATAGTGATGCTGTATTAAATATTATCATTCTATGTACGAGACTATGTATGAGAGGTTTTTGAATATATTTATATGTCTGGCCCTGAATCAATACCTCCTCAGGCAATTTATAAAAAATAAATTTATAATTTTTTTTTTTTTCACTTAATTCAGTCTGCCTTCCATATATCATTTCCATATACCATACAACATTCAGGCTAAATGAAATAGTCTTGATGAAATCCCTGAGGCGGCACGGTGGTGCAGCGGATAGTGTTGCCGCCTCACAGCTCCAGGGTTCTGTCCTGAGTTCGGATTACTGTCTGACTGGAGTTTTGCACGTTCTTCATGTCAGAATGGGTTTCCTCTGGGTTCTCTGGTTTCCTCCAAATTCCCAAAAACATGCCGGTTGGTGGATTGGTGACTTTAATGCTACATTCGTGGTACCTTGTACGTGGTAATTTGCAAGTTGTAATAACGTTCGATGTGCCAAGTGGAAAAAAAAACATGGACACCTCCATGAAAGTGTGTCTTTTGTTTGCTCTGTCAGAGATGTAAAGCTCATTGGTGCTGTTCTACTCTACTCTTATTCTATCTTTACTCTATCTACTATATCTACTGTACTTCAAACATTCATGCAACATTTTGGACTGAAATTGTAGTACAGCAACAATAGTGGACAATAGCGAGTAACTTAGCAACAAGCTAGCCCCCTAACAATAGCGAGTAGCATCAGCAACAAGCTAGCCGGCTAACATTAATGATAACTCTAAGGTTGATGATTACCTTCTAAAAACAGTGATTTTTATAGTCAGTGTTACGTATTTAATCAAGTACTGTGTCTGTATATTAACTGATCTAAAACCAATACTGCTATAAACTTATTTGAAAGTAGAGAAGGGAGACTTTACACTGTTCACAGTGTACGCGGCCATGATGATACTACCCCAAGTTGACGAGATGAAATTTCAAGTTGAGGGGGTGTTTTCAGTGGCTTTTACCAGTTGTAGCCAGGGAATTACAAGTTGCAACTTCTCCTCAAATGCAGCAAGAGTTCCCCCTAGGTGTGAAGATGTGTATACATGGTGCCCTGTCACGGACTGGCGTCCAATTCCTGGTATATTCAAACAGAATGGAATGGTTTCTGTTAATATTTTCTCCTCAACAACTGACACAAATCCAACCATTTCTCAGAAGCATCATGACATGTGAATGCACGTGTGAATGCACACCCTCCTCTCAGTTGTCAAGAAGTGGAAGTGGAGCTGAAAGTGCCACATTTTTCGGATCAGAGATGAAGACTTGTTAGCGCATTGATTGATCGGGAGTGTCAGTGGCCAGAGATGGAAATCGATGAGCGCTGTGTGGAGTCTCATGAGCGATGCTTCTGATGCTGTCATATGAACCTGCTGACAGGATGCTTATTTAAGTCAGGGTGTCACTGGATGGATGGAATTTAAAGAGAGAGACTTCACCCAAAAGTGCTAATCATTGAACGTTAGCAAAGGTTGAGCTCGCATTATTCAAACGAATCATGCTAAATGGCCCTCACTAGTGCATGTTGTTTCTTAGAAGTGTTAGCATTTTTGGATAGTACCTTGTCTTTTACAGCTGATAAAATACTTTTTAAAGAAACTTTGCACATTTTTTTCCAACCTCCTTGACAGATATTCCCTATTATTTATTTACATCCTAGCACCTCGTCACACTGGCTGTGCTCGGTCATGTGCAAGTGACATTTGCATGTAAAACTGCAGGTGCAGCCGAGGTGTCCTTATCCTCCTTTATCTACACGAATCCTACCTTTACTCTACCCTGTGAGAACAACATTATCAGGGACAGTAGAGACAGGAGAGATGAGGAAGCAACAGGATGCCAACATTAGCCAAAAGAGATGACCTTCAGGAACAGCAGCACCTGAGCACTTCACTGCTTCTGCCTCGGATTCATTGGACAGACACTGATGCTCGTCATTTTTCTTCATATTACACTTTTTGAAAACTATTAAAAAACGCAGATGGCATTTGAATCAGACAAGGAGCCCGTGTTCTCAAATGTCAGGCTAGGCAGGAATGGCATAATAAATCAGTGAATGATGTTCCTCTCTATAAGCTGCTTAGAATAACTACAAAGCACAAGGGAAAACGTTTCCTCGAACACTGATTTTAGTTACTGACAGTCATTTAGTGATCCTTTACCCAAAGAATGTGGGAAAACATTAGCTAAGAATAACTAACAACAGCATACGCAGCAACTGATAGATTACAGTGATTGGATATTAGGTCTTATTGTCAATATCTAATGTTCTTTTTAACATCCTTGAAGCTGTCTGATGCTAAAAAGTCATCTCATGACTTTACAAATATACGATTATTGAGAAATGTGGTGATGTTTGAAAATGGAGTGAGTAGAAAGTACAGGTTTTTCTTTTGAAATTAAGTAAAAGTCTAAAGTCTTATATGAAAACAAAAAAGTTACTTGGTATAGCTGTGCAAATGTGCCAGTGTTTCCCATTTCTAGCCTTACTCATGAATTTCATTTTTAATACAACAGTACATAAGCAATTGAACATTTCTAGTATGAAATATTTCCAGTGTGGTCAGAGAGTAACCCCTGGAGGATATATTTGTATGACTTGATCCTCAATAGGTTTCCACACTCCACTAAATGTAAAAAAAAAAAACAATGACGATTAATATTACGTAAAACCTGACCATAGAATTTTTTCTCTATTTTATTCAAATTGTTTGTCTTAGATTTACACAAAACAGTAGACAACAGAAAAAGGCATACTGTTTTTAGAGTCTATGCTATTATCATAATAATAATAAAAATTCAGATTTAATGAATATGCACATCTAAAATACCATAAACCTGACACGCCCAACCTGCTTCTCCTGGTAATCCAGTGTAAGTCATATTGAAATTATGGTAATTACCATTTTCCAACTTTCCAAAATGTCTTGTGTAGATAAAAAAAATTGGATCACGTATTTAGTTCCTTGTATTAGTGAACTGAAATGGACTTAATTGGGATTATATGTGATGAATCTACACAAAAATAAGCCATAACCTATAAAAGTGGTGATAGCATGAATATACACCCCATTATTGTGAAATCTCTAAACCAACAAACGGAGAGTAATGCTGATCATGATGCTTCCACCACCATGCTTCAACGTAGGGATGTTGTTCTCAGGGTGATGAGCTGGGCTGGGTTTGTGCCAAATGTAACACATTGTACCAATGAAAAAAAAAGTTCAGTTTTGGTCTCTTTAGACCAGAGAATATTTTTCCATGTTAGCTGAGCGTCAAACACGCCTTTTGGCTTTTGTTTCCGGGAGATGACTCTCCTCTGAACAGCTTTTCCTATCTGAGTTGTGGATCTCTCCAGCTCCTTCAGAGTTACAGCTCCTTGGCCTCTCGGTTGGCTTTCTGACTAATGGCCACCTATTGAATAATTATGTCACTTCTGATGGCAACCGGCTGCGCCAGAACTAATTTAAGGGTTTACCAGCAAGGGATGTGAATACTTAAGCAATCGCAATTTTTATGTTCTTTATTTGGAAAAAATAAAATTGTAAATTATATTGATTTTTGGTCCCACTTTGATATTATGGTCTATTTTGTGTATTTTCGTGATATATGATCCCAGTTAAGTCTTTGTTAGTTGCAGGTGGTAACAATACAAAATGTGGAAAAGTTCAAGGGGCGGTGTGAATACTTATTGAAGACACACACTAACACTTCCAAAATGATCAAAGGTCAAATGAAATCTGATATGTGTTTTAAAAGACAAACAAATAAATGTTCATCACCTATGAAGATGTGAACCATTCCATTCTTTCTGATTTTCCACATCAAAAAATTGGAGAAAGTACTTCCCTTTTTCTATGAGGAAAAAAAAATGCCACACGCATGTTGAGGGCAAAATAATATTGGCAAGAAATCAGCTTGGGGCATACATGAACATCAGTGGCTGACGATGGCTTCCTCTGATAGAACGCAACCTCCGTGGAGATGTTTTCCTGTTAACCAGGCATATCTGATGAACAGACATACGAACAGGAAATGGGTTTTCATGTGCTCTTATGTTATCTCAATTACTGCTACATCTCATGCTGTCACCTCAGAAACACGTGGGCTTTGATTTGTTCCTGATAGTTCTTCCTGTAGATTTTTTTTTTTAATCAGTACCTTTCTTTGTAAAAGGAGGAAGCTATTAAAGTTACTTGTCCTTGCATATACTTGGTGATATACAGTCAACACTAAAATTATTGGCCTCCTTCATGAGAATGAGCAAGAATGAGTGTATGAAATGAAATATTACACACAATTATTGAAATTGTCCGCTCAAAGAATTGGAAAAACTACTTATGTTAACTGTATTAAAGTAATTTCTCTTTTAAAATAATAATAGTTTCTATACTCAAAAATATGTGGCGAAATTATTGATACTCCTAAACAGTATTTAAAGTAGAAGTGACAGATGGTTGTTGATATGTAAGCTATATTGTATATTGGATCTAAAAATACATAAGTAAACATACTATCAATAAACATACTCAATTACTGGGAAAATTTGCCAGAAAGAGGACACATGATTATACTATGCTCTACAAGTGTCTACAGTCTTGTTTGACATTACTGGATGAAACTTGGTGCTGTCAGTGTCCCCATGGGAGGCTTCACCAATGTCACGGTTTCTGCCTTCAGTTCCAGTGGTGACAAGCACCATGTGCACCATGTGTCTTGTTTTGGTTCTAGTCCTGTTTCTGTCCTTGTCCTGTCATTGGTTTGTTATCACATTGTCTACACCTGTTTTGTGTTGCTTTCTCCTGATTAGTTTGTCTACTTATTCCCTGGTGTGTCTCGTTGTGAAGTTTTAACGATTGTATTGTGCATTTCCTAGCTGTCACTCCATTTTTTGTGTTTACACCCTCAAGTGTTACTGTTTATGATTATAGATTATCCATGTCTTTTGTTGCTTGCCTGTGTTTTGACCACTAGTATGGACACTGACTATGACTGCTGGACTTGTGTCCTGCTTCGTACAACTAAATATTTATTGTATTTGAAACCAGAGAAAATTGCCTTTGAAAACCAGAGGAAATTGAAACCAGAAGAAATTGCCTTACAACTTTCAATTAATTCATTACTACTTAATGCTTGATTCATTAATCTTCAGTAACCGAATTACACACTGTGCTGCCTTGTGAACTGAAAACTTTTTATGTTTGGAAAAATGTAGTGTTAGAATACAGCAGTAAAAAGCCCCTATATGTTTAAGCTTAAAATATTACTCATCAGATGTTTATTCATAAGCAGAGAAGAGAGGAAGTCCATATGCATGTAGAGAATGAAACAAGGATAAAGCTGTATAGAAGTAGGAACCACAGTCAGCATCAGGTATTTAATGAGTGATTTCACTTCATTCATCCTTTTTTCATTGTAGAGTAACATCCTCTAAAGGGCTAAATTCTGCCCTGAGTGTGCTACATTGCAGAGCGATATCAAAGTAAAGCAAAGAAATGAATATAATTTTACAAATGTATTGCTGTAAAGTCTAAACAGATGGCCTGGCTCAGTGGGGCATGTATTGCTGGGTAGTGTACAGAATATGATTGATAATATTTTCTGAAATTGTGGTGGACTTGCAGCCCTGAATGCTTCATCCTCAATCTGTGCAAAGCTTGGAGCTGTGCACGACAAATCTGACAACAAATGACAAGCATGGATGCCAACGGCCGAGCGTGTCGAGGACATCTGACGTGTAAATAATGGAAGACAGGCTACACATATCCTCTCATGAGGCACTGTGCATCTCCGTCGAATGTGTCCTTATAGATTCAGCTCAAAGTAAACAAGTCATATGCTTTAAGAATTCAATCTTTGCTTTACTTTGATATTAATCTGCCTTGAGACATGCATGAATAGACTTAATCTATTGATCAGTACATAGCCAATAGCATTGTGCTCATATTGGTCAAAGGGCAATGGACTTTACTGAGTTTCTGAAAGGTTTAGCTCGTAACCTAGCTTTGGTCAAGCTTGGAGGTTGACCAAATATGGAAGCTTAAGTTTCTGTGTTAATGATGGGAGGTTGAGTTGGGCTCTTGAGCAAAGCCCTTAACACTCAACTGCTTAGATTTAGGCTGGAATTGGATTCTGGCTCACTTGCTTCGGATGAAAGCAAATGCCAGCTTAAAATAAAAATAGCAAATGGACTTCTCAAAATGCCACCTGAATTACCATGAAAGAAAATGTTTAATAAGTCACCAGAGAAAAATGACTTAGTAGACAATAATCAATAATATCATCACATAAGTTTGGCTTTGACTTCACACCCTCTCAAGTAGAGTTCAAATTCACTCGAACATAAACCACCATATAAATTTCCAATATAGTACACTTGTTGTTGCTGTATTCAACCAAATTTCACTTGGAATGTGGCTTTTTAAAATCTGGATAATGAATATGGCATCTGCCAGTGTTTGTATCCCATTAAATTATTCATGAAAAATGTATCCACCATTCTCCTGAACACCAGGCCTGACAGATTTATGTAGGTGGAGTATCGATGCATTGAGTGTCAGCTGAGTGCTTGTCTGTTGCGTGTCATTCCTCTGTAGATACTCACTATGCCACTGTATCTGTTTCATGCTCCAAATATATGCATCTTTATCTATATTTCGATTTAAACCTGAAGTGGGTGTAATATTTTCTAACAAATCTACTTCATTTTATTTACCAAAATATAAACAAACTAGTAGCCTAATTTAAACTTCCACAACCTTGACCAAGTAGTTACTAAGGAAGTTGTAAGAGCACTGCATATTCATGTTAGTGAATTTAGTCTTTCTTTGTCCTGCAAGTTTCATATCTGACAGCTCACTTGCACCCACACAAAAGGAAAACCTGCTGCTTGTGTTACTTTTTTGCTGCAGCCTGCAGGATCCCAGTCCTGATGCACACCTCTATTCTCGACCAGGTGCCCAGTGAACCTTTCTGGTGAGCTTTCTAAAAAAAAAAAAAACAAACAAAAAAAAAACCCTTGTATCTGTATTTGTATCTGTTTAGAACACATTATCTATTCATTCCAAATAAAGCATTTACATTTGGTTACATCTCTACTATCTACAGTATATCATAAGGAAGGTCATTTGCATGCTCAAAGTGCTTATCAGGGCTTCTTCATAGATAAATCCCGAATCCAGCTGTACTGGGCAGATGGCATGCAATTCAGATGGTGCCGTGGTGATGGTGCGGATTCAGTACGGATGGGCGTGTCCTATACACAACCAACCCAAGTGCATTTCATCAACAGCAATTTGAATGCATAGGGATACTGTAATAAGATCCTGGGACTCATTGTCATACCTTTCATCCACCGCCATCACCTCACCTTTCAGCACGGCAATGCACGGCCATGTGTCGCAGGGATCTGTACACACTTCCTGACAGCTCAAAATGTCCTAGCTCTTGTGGCTTGTATGGCTTGTATCCTCACCAGATATGCCACCCATTGAACATCTTTGGGATGCTCTCAGTTAGTGCATATGCCATTGTA
Organism: Pangasianodon gigas; assembly: GCA_022758105.1. Classification (NCBI taxonomy): domain Eukaryota; kingdom Metazoa; phylum Chordata; class Actinopteri; order Siluriformes; family Pangasiidae; genus Pangasianodon; species Pangasianodon gigas. The sequence goes on from CM040475.1 coordinate 5,700,186, forward strand.
GGAGTAAGAGTAAAGAGCTTTATTGTAATTCTAGCTACATATATACATGTAGAACAAAATAGTGTCCTCCAAGGCCTTGGTGCCATATTGTATATATAATAGAAAAGTGTGAGCAATGTGGTACAAGATAATCACTGTGAAAAAGTAACAGTGCAATAGACAACAAGATACAAGTACAGTATACAAATAACCCAGTGACTGGAATGGTGTGTGATGGAGTCTTATCACCAACTATCAGCAGAAATAATTGTCCAAATCGAAAACTCCCTGAATGTTACGAGTAAAGTGACTATTGTGCCATTTCTTGTGTCCCCAATATTTGTATTCCCAAACCTGTTAAAATCAATAGATAAGAGCCCAGTGAATTCATTCTGTTGACAGATTTCCATTTAGAAAATCATTTATATTAATATTTTTGTTCAGTATATCTATCTATCACAATAGTGAATTGGGCTTTTGGTTCTTGACACTTTATAGTCTCATTTACTTTAAATTAGGAAGAATGAACTCTTGGGTTTTGTTCCTCTGTTTAATTTTACAGTGCACTCTTTTACTGTAACTGGTGAATATGTAGTGACCTTACAGCTGTTACAATAAAACTAATTAAATTCTAATGCCTCAAATAATTTCCAGATCCAGTGTATTCCTTAACCAAATGCTGATTTTGATGGACAATCGCCACTGAAGGTGTGGTTTAAGACTACTGTTAACCAGTATCAGTGGTTGAACTCAAAACAACCATTTGTACAAAAACCAAGCAATTTATCACAACAACTGGGTGACATGCCCATTTTACACTTCTACCTTGCTCATTTCCCTCAAGCAGGTCTTGGAGTTCATTTCTCAAGAGTAATTATCGCAAATCAATATCCTATATGGAAACAGAGTAGCTCATGATTTCAACCCATCTACATCAGCTACCAGTGAGCCAGTTCATGACCATAAGTCATAAAAATAAAACATGAGTTAAAAGCTCCAGTTCTTCAGGGAGTAGAAGACATTGTGACTTTGTGAATAGTATGATCGTCCAGATCTTCTGCAATATGTAAATACAGAGCAAGATGGGAAGTCAGATGATTCCTCTGTTATAATGATGTTTTCATTGGGGTGGAATGTTCTACCTTAATCCAACTTATTTTAGTGTTTTAGTATATATTTTTAATATTAAGTTTTTATTTTATTTTATTTTACGGGTGGGATTGAGGGGCGTGTTCAGGGGTAAAGGTGGGTTTCGTGAGTGGGTTGAGGGGGATAAGGGTAGGTTTTGTGAGTGGGTTGAGGGGGGTAAGCGTAGGTTCTGTGAGTGGGTTGAGGGTGGGCATGGGTAGGTTTTGTGAGTGGGTTGAGGGGGGTAAGGGTAGGTTTTGTGAGTGGGTTGAGGG